>CM046034.1:212500-495000 GCA_025215565.1 Flaveria ramosissima
CAATAACATTTGCATAACATAAGAAGTATATAGAAATAGATAGCTAGTCTATATTCACAAGTAATAACAATAGTGATTTCACGATCGAATCTGACTGTGTTGCGTTTGTTGTCTCCCGTCACGACTTACTAGGTCGTGACGAATGTTTGTGTTTAGGACAATATTGCACCCGTTTGACCTCGAGTCGCACAGGTGGGGCTTGTCAAACCCAGTAGTACTACCCAAGATTTCCCGCTAGTTACCATTATTAACAATCCGAAAGTGTGAGGACTTTCAAGGTATCAAGCACTATGTTAAAACATACACAACTTAAAATAATAAAATAGTGTTTGAGTATAAGTATGCTACCTCCCCAGAAGAATGTTTATAAAATAGAGGGGCATGAACTCACCTGGTGTGAAAAGGTAATGACAAAATAGAACTGATGATAGGTGCAAAGACAACCCTTCAAAGGTTACCTAAAACACACAAGTACATAAGTACGTGTACACAGAGAAACTAAATAATCCTAGGTTAACCTAGTTGACCCGTTTGACCCATTGGTGACATATTAATTTAAATATCATTTAATCATGTATATCAACTTAACATACAAGAATAACATACAAATTATCCACGTGTATCACATCATCAACCCAAGTTCTACCTAGGTTATCATACAACATTAGATCATCATACAACTCATGCAAATCTCAAACAACCAACATGTTCGACACAAATATATATATATACATCACAACCATTAGTTTATACGTGAAGTCTAATCATGCACTACATGCCATGTGAAGCCACTCACGACTTCCCATCCTAAACCCTACCAATCCTACTAAGTAGGGGCCTCAGATTCGCATGCGTGTATGATATTCATAATCACATTCATTCACTTAGTTCATTCTGACCAACATACATAGTGACAATCAATCCAATCCCAAACATGATCTCTTAATCACTAACCATAATTCATCATCATGTATGATCACCAAAACCTAAACTCCTTACATGATCAACCAAGCATCCATACAACTCAATTAACACATTCTATCACATCAAATATCATCAACAATCATTCTAACATGATCCTAACATCATGAGCATTGTATCTAACATCATCAAATCATGAATTCCAAGAACAAAAAGTTTCCTCTTATGGCAATATATGAACTAGATGATCAATCCATGGATTTCTTGTATAAACAACATAATCTAGAATTCATACAACCTAACTAACATCATATTAACATCTACAAATATTCAATTTCATGTTTTCATAATTTTCAGATTTAGGGTTCATCAAAATCAAGACTATGAAAAACCAATCAAAACTAACCTTTAGATGTGTAGAAATCAACAATTGAACTTGCAAAACACCTTGTAATCACTTGAATCACTCAAAAATAGAATTGTATGTGGGTTTCTTGATCAAAATCGCGATGTGAGGGTGTATGCTGATGGTTACGGCCGCAAATGGGGTTTGGGGGCTAGGGTTGGGTTTAATTTTGGTAATATTTGATTTTAAAACAATTACAAAGTAACCCCTTTAATTATATTTTATAAAAACCAATCTTTTTAACACTTTTAAATAATTTTAAATACAGATTATAAGTATTATTAGCCAACAATAATAAACATAAACATTTACAATAAATCACACAACACATGAAATATATATATAACACGTTGTCACGTTATCGCGTAAAATTTACAAAATAAATATTTAAAATTCTATAAATCCATGAATCACATAATCACAACTAATAATCAACATTATTAATTTGATTATTATTATTATTATCATAGATTATTATTATTAAGTCACAAACGTTCAACGACAACTAGTGTGTGCTCGCGTCACGCGTATGCAAGACCTAACGGAACTAACGGAGTTTGGTAACGGAAAATTACCGGATGTCACATTATTCCCATGTTGAAAGAATTTTCGTCCCGAAAATTACGTTACATGGTTGTGCTACATCCCTGGTTTACTGCATTGGCATAACGAAATCGAGTGAGTTGTCACATCATCCCCATGTTGAAAGAAAATTTCTTCCCGAAATTTAATCAGTACCTTCCCCGGATGCCGTCATCGTTTCGAACAGATGAGGATACTTAAGCTTCATATGATCCTCACGTTCCCACGTGAATTCCGGTCCACGTCTTGAATTCCAAAGAACTTTGACTATAGGTATCTTACTTTGCTTAAGAGTCTTGACCTCACGATCAATTACTTCAACCGGTTCTTCCACAAAGCGTAATTGGTCATCTACTTGTACTTCCTCGAGTGGTACAATCAGTGTCTCGTCAGATAGGCACTTCTTCAGATTCGAGACGTGAAATACATTGTGAACACCAGTTAGTGAATCAGGCAAGTCCAAACGGTACGCCACCGGACCTATTCTTTCCAGAATCTCAAATGGTCCAACGTATCTTGGATTAAGCTTGCCTCTTTTGCCAAACCGAATCACACCTTTCCACGGTGTAGCTACATCTTCCTTCATGTTAGGCCACCAGTAGTGTACCTTCAAGTCATGATACATTTTGTCAGAGCCAGGGTGTATGGAATATTTAGACTTGTGTGCTTCACTCATAACCAAGTCTCTTAGGTTCCCTAATAAAGGTACCCAAAGTCTATCCATGAAATACCGGATTCCATCGGATTTGACTTCTAACTGTTTATCAATCCCGCGTAAGGATTCAGATCCAACGTTCTGTCCTTTCAAGGCTTCCGTCTGGGCTTCCTTGATCTGTTGGCAAGTGAATGCTATTCGTCAGTTGCAGAGCACGCACTCGTCGGGGCTTAGTGGTTTCCTTTCTACTCAAGGCGTCGGCGACTACGTTTGCCTTCCCTAGGTGATATTTGATTGCACAATCATAGCAGTTTAACAATTCCACCCAGCGTTGCTGCCTCATGTTCAGTTCTTTATGTTCAAAGATATGTTGAAGACTCTTGTGATCGGTGTAAATGGTGCATTTGGTACCGTACAAGTAATGTCTCCAAATCTTCAAGGCAAAGACCACTGCTCCTAACTCCAAGTCATGAGTGGTGTAGTTCTTTTCGTGTACCTTCGGTTGTCGCGAGGCATAAGCTATTACCTTGTCACATTGCATCAGGACACAACCAAGCCCTTGGATAGAAGCATCACAATAAACCACAAATCATCACTTCCTTCAGGTAATGCTAATATCGGTGCGCTATAGAGTTTCTGCTTCAGCAACTGAAAAGCAGCTTCTTGACTCTCACCCCATTTATAGGTTGTTCCTTTATGAGTCAAAGTTGTGAGAGGTTGAGCGTTTTTTGAAAATCCCTCAATGAAACGCCGATAGTACCCTGCTAGTCCAAGAAATTGCCTTATCTCACTAGGTGTCTTGGGTACCGACACCTTTGCAGGATCCACATGTATTCCCTTCTCGTTAACAATGTGACCCAAGAACTGCACCTCTCGAATCCAGAAATCACACTTAGAAAACTTAGCGTACAATTGTTCCTTTCTAAGTAATTCCAGGATTAAACGTAGGTGCTCCTCATGTTCCTCATTGGTCCTAGAATAGATCAATATGTCGTCGATAAACACGATAACAAACTGATCGAGGTAGGGTTTGCACACACGATTCATGAGATCCATGAATACTGTTAGTGCATTAGTCAACCCGAATGGCATGACCAAGAATTCATAGTGACCATAACAAGTACAGAATGTGGTTTTCGAAATATCTTCTTCTCTGTCACACCCCAACCTTGACGGCGGAAACGTCGAGGAGTGAGAGTTAAGATCGTTCACAGCCACATAACGCTATTAATAATCCAAATATGATTTAAACATAAGTTTCAATTGTAACATTACAACATATGTCTCAAAGAAATTATAAGCATAACATAGAATGTAACAAATCATCCTTATTTCATTTATTTATCTAGGTCCATTCCTAGATGTGCAAGCTTCAAAGAGTAGATCACATACTTGAGGTATTCCTGAAACATGTTAAAAATAAAAGGTCAACATAAAAATGTTGGTGAGCATTCCATAGTTTTCAATACATAAGTTTATAAAAGATGGCAATTCAAGTCATAAGTTAGTGAATAAAGTGATTAGGGATGTTATGAACAATGCAACAATCAAACCTCGACAAAGTTTTACAAGTCTCAAACGTTAAAAGTATATACAATCAGCTAAGTGTACTTGGATCAACCAAGCAGGCTTGTCTTACCCATAGATCTATGACTTCGCTGGGCTAGCAATAGTTAATGATTGTACATATAACGCCATAACATGGTAACCACAAAAGTTCAACTAACCACAACTTTACAAGATGAATTGCCATAGGTTTACAAGTCTCAAATAAGTTTACAAGTGCAATAGTATAAGTTAACATGTTTCACCCCAAAGTGTGAAAATAAGCAAAAAGGGGTATGGAAATACTCACATGGAAAACTCACAAGTATAGTGATGATTGTGAAGTACATAAGAAAGCTTGGATGTCAAGAGTCAAAGGTGATCTCCTAAATGATAGAAAAACAATAACTTGATGTTGGAATTCATTACAAGAAGTTAGAAAGTTTAGAGAATGCTAAAAAGCGAAAGGTAGATTGAAAAATGATTATTGCATCAATTTTAGATTCTGGACAGAATGTTTGGTATGTGTTTGAACTGGTTTTAAAAATAGCAAAAGATTTCATAAAATTATAAAAATTTATACTTGACTAGTTCAAAGTCTCCCGGACAACTTTCATTCAGAAATATTTTTATGAAAAGATCTTTAAATAGGTCAAACAAGCATCACAAGACAGAAGGTGCTGAAATGCGCACTTATTTTGTGAAGGCTATTGTTGAGTCGTCCGATTGAGTTTGAAGACGTATAAACTGTCGTTAGAAAGGTAATTCAATGAACTTAACATTGGAGTCTGAGTTTACCCAAATTTAGTTTGTTATGATCAAGTTATAGTCGGTTGAAGTAAGACTATATTCTGCCAGAATTGTAGTAAGGCACTTATGTGCACTTTTAAAATTGTTAATACATGAAACGGGTTAGAACAATTTATTATGTTAATATATGGTATATTAGTCTTCATTTGAGTTATAAAAATATTCTAAGACTTTGGCATAGCCATCATTTAGAACAATAATCTTTCAGAATAACCGAATGCGGCGGCATAGCCGTCCATATGCAAACGGGATTATTTGTTTATGTTAGTGTGTTGTTAGCTTAATTTAGGAATGTTAGTGATTATTATTAGATTAGTGATTATTAAAATGTTAATGATCAAATGATAATTATTAAAATAAAAAGAGGTTTGGTAGAAGAAAGAATAATAGTAAGAACATAAAGTCATGAGAACAATTGAATGTTAGGATGATTAAAATGTATAATATAAAAACCATAAAGGATTACCTTAGTATTAAGAATTCTTGAAATTTCTTGTAAAATAAAATTCTTCAAATTTATCATAACCAATGGATGAAAGAAAGATATGAGAGTGAGGTTTTTAGAGAATGAGCAAATGAAAAGTGAGGCCTAAGCCTTGCTTTTATACTTGAGGTTAGGAGGAGGTTATGAATGGTGTTAATGGTGATTTATAAGTCTTTTAAAAGGGGGTTATGATTGGAATTTGAAATAAATATAAAATTAAATAATTTAAATAAAAGAATAATTATAATTTAAAATTTAAATTCTTGAAGACTATAATTTTAACAACTTTTTTATAAAATATTTATAGACTTTATAAAACCAATTTGAATAATCAATCAAATTATTTATTTGTTAATCTTTATAACTTTTATAAAACTTGTAACTTTATAATTTGATTACTTATTTTCAATATTTAAAATTCATAATTACTTATAAAACTTTATAAGTATAATAAAATTCATTTTATAACTTTATAAGTTTTAATAAGTCTTTTCCATTTAGTTATTTGTTGTAGCATGATTAATAAAGTTTATAATTTTATGAAAAAGAATTATTTATAAATCAACAAGTTATTATAAGTTGTTTAAATGATAAATTGAATAAATCAATTTAAACTACACGTCTAATCTATATAATTCATTAATATAAATAAAATAAGTTAAATAAAGAAATTCATATCGTAAGATAGTTCGATTTTAGTTCGGGTTCGGGTTTATAACTTGAAAATGCCGGATGTTACAGTCTTCCCTACTTTAAGAAATTTCGTCCCGAAATTTAATCACAAGAAGACTAATTTCAAGGATGTGAGGAGACTTGGATTTCATGACACATTCGCAAGTGACACTTGGAACGTTTAAATTCAAATGAGTTTAATTATGATGGGATGGTATGCTTAAGTTTGTTAAGTTCATTATTTATGATTTCATGTGCTCCTTGACAAAGGTTACAAGATTGTTAATCTAAAATTTTTAATTAATAAATGTTTGTACCTTAAATGGTTCAAGACATTCGGGAAGGTTTTGTCACGCAGTATTGGTGTGACACGAGAACCAGAGATAAGTTTAGGATGTTTTTGGATGGAATATAAAAGCTTCTCAAGTAATAACTTTAACATAGATCTTAGATGATTGATTCTTGTATACTTATGCCATTAAGGTTTCAAGCTTAACTAGTGTAACGCTGATATAAGGATTGTGTTCGTTAAGGTTAGAGATTCAATTCAGAATGAGGACATCATTGTAATAGATTTTCAGGATAACTGTCGATTTGAGGGGAAGTCATTCGGAAAAGATTATTAAGGGTCGTTAAGAGATTTGGGATAATGTGTTTAAGATTTAGGAGGCCAAAATCAATGAAGAAACAAGCCAATAGGTCAATAATGCACCAAAGGACATCAAGAAGTACAAGGCAATTTGAACATATACCAAGCTACGTCAACAATTCCTTTATGCCAAACCATGAATACCAATCACGGAAATTCATGATCATCTTTGTCCACATCGGAATGAATAACAAGTCTCGTGCGTCGTAAACAAGATGGAGATTTAGAGCTTTCAAAATTATGAGTTCAAAGTTATCCAAAATAATGGGAATCGTATTTTTAATTATGGGTAAAGAGTTAAACAAAAAACGTCGTTCATGATCGGATTGGAATTTAAACAATTCAGAATATCAACGACAAAGGCAACGG
This sequence comes from Flaveria ramosissima, assembly GCA_025215565.1. Lineage (NCBI taxonomy): Eukaryota > Viridiplantae > Streptophyta > Magnoliopsida > Asterales > Asteraceae > Flaveria > Flaveria ramosissima. The sequence continues at coordinate 219,594 of CM046034.1, forward strand.
CAAATAGTTTTCTAAGTACGGCTTGCACACGCGGCCCATAAGCACAGCTGAGAACATTTATGTGTCTAGAAAGACATGAACACAAGTTGATAATGCCCTTATTTAGTAGAAAGATTGTTTAAGAAGGCTACCATCCCACAATCATATGTTGATGATAACTCAAAATGAAAGTTGATAAATAAGAAATAAATGGTTCGATGTAGCTAGATCGAGTCAAAACATGAAGATAAAAGGAGAGAAATCGATTTAAGAATTCAAATGCTCCAAGCTCGGAACCAAAATCAACCTAGAGTGATCGGGTCTCCTTTCAAGTTTAGAAATCATGCTTTGGCTTGATAGGTCCAAACACTAACATTGGTTCACCCTTCAAGTTACTACATGTTCCTTGTCACTTGATTAAAACCTTGGTAAGTTGGAGATCAAGAAATGAGAATAGTCATCAAGGTGTGGTTTTCACTCCTAACTTGATGGTGTATTCCCAAGGTATGACCACTAACTTACCAATCAAAAAGTTTGATCCCAACTCCTTATTGAGGATCCACAGAAACAAGACGAGGTAACTCACCATTAAGGTAAGGGAAATCACTCCTATCTTAACGTTGAAGTTTTACAAAAACAAAATATAACAAGATGAACTTCTTCATCAAAATCCAGAATTCACTCCTACTTTGACGAAGTCGTCTCATTTGAACAAATACAATTCATAAAGATGATATTATCATCAAGGTATGGAATTCACGCCTATCTTGATGATTGAATTTCATAATAGCAAAAAAACAATCGAAGATTGACATTTATCACCAAAGTACGGGTTTCAATCCTATTTTGGTGAGATCATGTCATTTGTGAAATGCCATTCCAAAGAAAATAATTGAAGTCAATCCTTGGGATAAGGAAATCACCCCGATCCAGAGGATGAAATTTTATAAATTACAATTGGAAACCATTTATCGAAACGAATAGAGAATCATCAAAGAAAGGGAATCACCCCTGTTTTGATGAGTTAGAATCATTTAGGAGATACGGGTGTTCTTAGTCATAGGTTGACTTGCAAACACTTGCATCTCTCACGGTGCAGACGGTACGGAGTTTGACTTAACGACGAAAGGAAAATAATATCAATTAGAAATTCGGGAAAATTTCAAGTTACATCAATGTAACAAAAGGAAAAATCATGCTTACAAGCTTAAGATCAAAGTTCAAGATAACAGAAGTTGTTGTGGTGTTCAAATCTTGGATGGTTTCAATCGGGAAGACGAAATCAAGGGCAGGAAATTATTCAACACCACAATGAGATGTGAACATTCGATTCACAATCGAAAGGAGTACATGGACTTCTCAAGATATAAGGTCAACCATAGCCTTATTGAAGACACGCGTACTTATAAGTGATCACTCATCTCAAGGGTTTCGAGTCAAGTAAATGGATTCAATGATCGAGTCAAATCACCATTTACACTTTGCCTAGACAAAGTATCCCGAGATGTAAGAATTCCACCTATAGCATTGCATGTTCTTAGTTATGGGACACATCCTTAAGAAGACTTGAGAATCATAAGTAACGGTTTAAAGTTTTTGATGACCATTCGGTTTAGATTCCCAATATCTTTGGGTATATTAAGATCCATGTTCACGTTGGTCAAGATATAGAAATAGTTACATGAAACGTTCAACGTGTAACGGTGTTTAAACGTAAGAGTTGAAATGTAGGGTAGGTTCAATATTAATAGGAACATTATGTATGATAAGAATGAAGGGATACCAGTTCAAGGAATCAAAGATTTTTAAGATACGTAGAGGATGGTTCCATTTGGTAACGCATTACCATTTGGAATCGTTGACACGTCAAGGTAAATTGACCCACTTGCCATAGAGACTTGTGTATGTTGACCATAGTTTATCACTCATCCCAGAAATCCCCAGGTAAGCATAACTGGTCTCACAATGAGATTTATACGATATGCTTGCCTTAGCCCGAAGGCCTTATGCCAGGAAATCCAGAATACAGGTGTCTATGTGTCACACAAATTTCTTTGGTTTATGAAATCAAAACCTTGATGAGATTTTCATAGATTAGACATAGAGTCTAAGGAATTGAACCCAGATGATAAGTGTAGATTCCACATGTCGTTGAAAATAAGTTTAGGAAGTTCATTTGTCGGGGAGGGTCAAAGAGTCAAAGTTAAGTTTAGGGAGACAAATAACTAAGTTTAAGCATACATAAGGCAATCCTATGCTAAGGCATCAAGTTGCACAAAAGGCATAGCATTATGTAGCATGCAAACAACATATAAGCACAAAGGTATAAGAATCTTTCTATGAGGTTCATGCAACTATAGTCTAGGTCACCATTTCTAATAACCTAAATCCCTATGGTTATGGGCTCTGATACCAATCTTTCACCCCAAAAGGTGTGAAATAAAGTAAAAGGGGCATGGAGAACTCACAAGTATAGTGATGATTGTGAAGTACATAAGAAAGCTTGGATGTCAAGAGTCAAAGGTGATCTCCTAAATGATAGAAAAACAATAACTTGATGTTGGAATTCATTACAAGAAGTTAGAACGTTTAGAGAACGCTAAAAAGCAAAAGGTAGATTGAAAAAGGATTATTGCATCAATTTTAGATTCTGGACAGAATGTTTGGTATGTGTTTGAACTGGTTTTAAAAATATCAAAAGATTTCATAAAATTATAAAAATTTATACTTGACTAGTTCAAAGTCTCCCGGACAACTTTCATTCAGAAACATTTTTATGAAAAGATCTTTAAATAGGTCAAACAAGCATCACAAGACAGAAGGTGCTGAAATGCGCACTTATTTTGTGAAGGCTATTGTTGAGTCGTCCGATTGAGTTTGAAGACGTATAAACTGTCATTAGAAAGGTAATTCAATGAACTTAACATTGGAGTCTGAGTTTACCCAAATTTAGTTTGTTATGATCAAGTTATAGTCGGTTGAGTAAGACTATATTCTGCCAGAATTGTAGTAAGGCACTTATGTGCACTTTTAAAATTGTTAATACATGAAACGGGTTAGAACAATTTATTATGTTAATATATGGTATATTAGTCTTCATTTGAGTTATAAAAATATTCTAAGACTTTGGCATAGCCATCATTTAGAACAATAATCTTTCAGAATAACCGAATGCGGCGGCATAGCCGTCCATATGCAAACGGGATTATTTGTTTATGTTAGTGTGTTGTTAGCTTAATTTAGGAATGTTAGTGATTATTATAAGATTAGTGATTATTAAAATATTAATGATCAAATGATAATTATTAAAATAAAAAGAGGTTTGGTAGAAGAAAGAATAATAGTAAGAACATAAAGTCATGAGAACAATTGAATGTTAGGATGATTAAAATGTATAATATAAAAACCATAAAGGATTACCTTAGTATTAAGAATTCTTGAAATTTCTTGTAAAATAAAATTCTTCAAATTTATCATAACCAATGGATGAAAGAAAGATATGAGAGTGAAGTTTTTAGAGAATGAGCAAATAAAAAGTGAGGCCTAAGCCTTGCTTTTATACTTGAGGTTAGGAGGAGGTTATGAATGGTGTTAATGGTGATTTATAAGTCTTTTAAAAGGGGGTTATGATTGGAATTTGAAATAAATATAAAATTAAATAATTTAAATAAAAGAATAATTATAATTTAAAATTTAAATTCTTGAAGACTATAATTTTAACAACTTTTTTATAAAATATTTATAGACTTTATAAAACCAATTTGAATAATCAATCAAATTATTTATTTGTTAATCTTTATAACTTTTATAAAACTTGTAACTTTATAATTTGATTACTTATTTTCAATATTTAAAATTCATAATTACTTATAAAACTTTATAAGTATAATAAAATTCATTTTATAACTTTATAAGTTTTAATAAGTCTTTTCCATTTAGTTATTTGTTGTAGCATGATTAATAAAGTTTATAATTTTATGAAAAAGAATTATTTATAAATCAACAAGTTATTATAAGTTGTTTAAATGATAAATTGAATAAATCAATTTAAACTACACGTCTAATCTATATAATTCATTAATATAAATAAAATAAGTTAAATAAAGAAATTCATATCGTAAGATAGTTCGATTTTAGTTCGGGTTCGGGTTTATAACTTGAAAATGCCGGATGTTACATTCTCGAACACTCAGTTGGTGATAACCAGACCTCAAATAAATCTTCGAATAATAGCTTGATCCCGGAAGCTGATCAAACAAATCGTTGATACGAGGTAAAAGGTATCGATTCTTGATTGTGACTTTGTTCAATTCCATGTAGTCGATACACATTCGGAAAGTACCATCCTTCTTCTTAACAAATAGAATAGGTGCTCCCCACGACGATGAGCTTGGTCAAATAAACCCTTTATCCAATAGTTCCTGAAGTTGTGTAGATAGTTCATGCAGTTCGTTCGGTGCCAACCGGTAAGGTGCTCGCGTGATTGGAGCAGCTCCGGGAGTCAAATCGATCTGAAACTCAACTTTGACGATGAGGTGGTCGTCCAGGAAGATCCTCTGGAAACACCTCTGGAAAGTCACGAACCACCAGAATATCCTCTACTTTCTTTTCTTCTTGTTGCTTGTCAGAGACGAGGGCTAATATGGCTAAGTGACCCTTACGTAGCCACTTCTGAGCCTTCATGAATGATATGATGCCTATGACTGCACCACTCTTTTCGCCCTTAACCGAAAGAGTTTCCTCGTCCATTAGAGGAATGCGGATGATCTTCTCACGACAAATCACTTCTGCTTGTTTCTCGAACAGCCAGTCCATGCCTACGACCACATCGAAACTTCCAAGAGTAACAAGCATGAGATCAATGTCAAAGGTATGACCAGCGAGTTCTATCTTGTAATTCTTAAGGATGTGCGTAACGGAGATTTGCTTACCATCAGCCAATTCTACGACATATTTAGATTCCAACACATAAGGCATATCACTTAAGAGGCTAGAAAACTTAGTAGAGATAAAACTCCTATTAGCTCCAGTGTCAAACAGTACAGAAGCAAAACGACCATTAACAGGAAATTTACCAGTAACAGTAGTAGGATCGTTTAGAGCCTCACCTGAACCCATGACAAAAGCTCTCCCTTTAACTCCACCATTGCTGCCACCATTGTTGTCACCATTGCCACTATTGTTATTATTGCCACCATTCCCGTTGCCATTCCCATTTCTTTTCAGTTGAGGATAGTTTCTCTTGTAATGCCCTTCCTTTCCACACTCAAAGCAACCCTTTGGTGTTTCACGGGGCTGCTGAGACTGCTGGGGTTTCTTAATTAACTCCCCACGGCAATCCTTTGCCGCGTTTCCAACCTTTCCACAACGTTGGCATCGAAAACTGTCATGTAACACCTGGCCTCTCGTACCAACAATATTGTCCGCTTTGCCCACGACTAGCTCACGGATTTGCTTTTCGTTGCCCAGGTGAAAACTTCCCAGGGAGGTCACCCATCCCTGGATTGCTCCCACCTGAGCACGCTTAACTGTGGAGTTCTCCTCTCATCCACAGCCAATACGTACAAAACGTGTGGTTGATGTTAGAGGCAGGACATTCATTATGAACCAGGAATCTCTCTTGTCCACGGCCGATGTGGGATATGTGTAGGGTGTCACAATCACCCCTTGTTTGGACTCATCGTCCTCGATGAGCCCGACAAGTCACCATTGTTGGAGCTGTAAAAGATAGTCTATATTATCAACACAGTGAAAGTCAACAAAAGTCAACGTCACGGTCAAAGTCAACAATAGTCAAACCCGACACGTTCGAGACGAGGAACCGAGACGAGACGTTGAAGATTTAGATGACTAGGAGTTATATTGTAATATATATATATTTTGTGTGAACAAAATATATTTTATCTTATTTTTAGTCATTTTTATGCTTAATATGTAATTTTGTGTTAATTAGCCTAAGTCTAGGGAGTTAAGTGCAATTAGTGAATATTAGTCTAGACTATAAATAGGTTAATTGTCATTAGTGTTGGTTAATGGTTGAATGACCAATTGATTGAGGGATTTACTTGTAAACACATATTTTGCAATCTAATTGAAGATCAAAGGGGATTTATTGTGATTAGCATTATTTTGATTTAATTCTTCATGATTTTATTCAAGTTTGTTTATCCTGGAGTTTTAATTCGGTGTCAGAGTGTAAGGCCCCGTTCCCGGGACGCTTACAGTTGGCCATTCATCGCACATAAAACATATAATTACATTACATTAAGAAATCATTGCAGCGGAAACATTCAAAATGACATCACGTTTCATTATAATTACTTTTGCCAAATAATACATCATTATCCTGTTACAAAAATCATGTTTGCATTACATCACAAAAGCTATATAATTGGATGCCATCCCAAAAGAGCCGAGTAGCCTCGCCATGCCATCCTCATCAATCATTTACCTGCCAACTGGAAAAATGTAATAAAAGTCAGCGTTGCTGAGTGAGTTCTAGTTTTATTATAAAACATACTTTACTTTCATATAAAACCATTCGTTACTTTAACGTGATCACACATCATACGTACGCATAGATAATATCATTATTATCTTCTTCATTCATTCATTCGTTCATTCGTTCCTTTTAACTTACTTGCGCATCGGACATCATCCATACCAATACCATATGCTACACCCCAATTAGTCTCAGCTACCGGGCCGAAGTCAATAAATGAACAGCTAAACGTATGCCACGGTACTAGGCGTAACCGATCAGTCTTAGCTACTGGGCCGAAGTCAATAAATGAACAGCTAAACGTATGCCACAGTACTAATGATAACTGATCAGTCATAGCCACTGGGCCGAAGTCAATAAATGAACAGCTAAACGTACGCCACAGTACTAAGGGTAAGCGGTAGAGGTTCTACATTAATGGTCAATCACAAAGAAGGACCCGGTATCCGACGCATGCAAGACGTGTCATCTCTTTCCACTTTACGTTACATAATACTTCATTTCATTCGTCATACTAAGTAAAGCCATAGGAGAGATAATCACACATCATAATAAGGAACATATCATACACATTCATCATCATCATACAGGGCAACATCATACATACATAACATGCATAAACATGCAACATCGTCATCATCATGCCCTACACGCTCTCTAAGGCCATAACCGTTCTCTTACATGCTCTTACGGGAAACTTAACGTCAAAGCTTACATCTGTACCTTTCCCCGAAGGCCAGAAGTCAAACTACACATTCCTTCGAGTGCAACAGCCCTATTCGGGCGTATGGACACCCTTCAGTCGCATGGCCTCCATGCGACTGAACATCATGCGACTGGACTCATACGGATGAACATCTATGCGAATGAACCTCCAATCGTGCGTATGGACCCTATGCGAATGGGATTACTGCGAATGGGCACCTATGCGACTGACCTCATGCGAATGGACTCATACGACTAAGCCTCTATGCGACTGAACCCTCAGTCGTGCAATCCCCATGCGACTGGACCCCCAGTCGTGCGACTGAAATCTTAGTCGTGCGATTGAACCCTCATTCGTGTGAATGAATCCCAATCGTGCGAATGACCCTCAATCGCCCTCATTCGGCCGTATGGCCTTCATTCGGTCGCCTAGCCCTAGCTGATGCAGAATGGAGTTCATCCCGAACCCAATCTGCCATTTTCGGCCTCCAAGCTCATCCAAACCCATTCTAAGCCTAAATCAACCCTCCTGGACCTTAGGAATGCATACCTTAACACCATACAAACACACACAAGCCCGGAAACATACACAAAACGCATCATACACATCACACCCAAATGGGTCAAACACACACAATTGTAAAAACGGGTTTTGAACATCTTCTAGCCCCGAAATCAGTTGAAAACAAGTAAAAGTGGGGTCCTAGAACTCACACAATCGAGCACAAAGACAAGAGCTTCGATTTGGCTTGCCACTCGACGGATTTGGACACTCGAATCACCCGAAACACCACTTTTTCCTTCTTTTTCTCTTCTTTTCTCTCTTCCCCCTCTTGAACCCAAAAATATGTGAAGTGTGGGGAGAGTGGGCTGCCCTCTCCCTACACATATCACCACATTCCCCAACTTTTCTTCGTTGGCGAGTTTGGTCCCTCGGCTTGGAACTTTATTTCTTTCCTTTCTTCGCCGGCTTCAAAATAATAAATTTCCTGGTGTTACACAGAGCCTTATTGGATCAAATGCATTGAAGAAATGAAGAAATTGTTGCTGATTTTTGAAGATGTTCATAAAATTTTAGAGAGAGAAACTGGGGTTCTAGAGAGAGAAAGTAGATCTAAGTTTTCAAATTTCATCCCAATCACAATCAAGTCATCAGATCTACACCAATCTATTACAGATTTGAAGATGCACAACATAAATTCATGATCTACAACATATTTTATACAAGAAATTGAAAGAAAAATTCATATCTGAAAAAGTTTTCTCTCACACACACTAGTGTGTGTGTTTTTGGTGTTCTTGAGCTTCAACATCTTCATCCGGCGAAACTAGATCCATTCTGAACGAAAGTTTAAAGCTTCTAGCGAAATTACAGTTTCGTCCGGCGAAACTCCGGCGAAATTCCGGCGAAACTGTAATTCCGGCGAAACTGAAAGTCCGGCGAAACTAGAAATTCCGGCGAAACTGTAAAACCTGCAAAAATATAAAAGATCAACCTGCGAATTTATCTAAAGTTTCTGCGAAATTAAACAAAAAAAAAAAAGAAAGGGCTGCGAAATTAAATCTTGCTGCGATTTTACCACCACCGCCTTAGGCGGCCTAAAACCTAATCCTAGTCGCCGCCCTCAACACCACCATCTACAACCATAACCGTAAACCCAACCACCCCACCACCACCACAACAACCGTCGGCAACTCTTACACTAGCCATCATCACTACAACATCATTCAACCCGATCTACATCCAAACAACTGTGACAAGTGCGGCGGCCAAACCCTAGCCGCTGCCACCTTCCTTCAACAATATCTCCTACATCGTTACCTATCTCAACGAACCACAACCACCATTAGAACCATCATGACGAGAGGAAGAAGATGATATATTGTACATACCGTGACTCGCCGGAAAAGTTCGTCGGAACCCTAGCCGCCACGAACTTCTCTCTTCGGTATCTCCTTCGTTATTGATTTTCAGATCAAACCAAGGCCACCATTGGATTCAGAAGGTTGTGTTTAGTGGGGATAGAGGTTGTTTCCGTCATAGCTCGCCGGAAATTTTTTTCCGGTCACCATCGCCGCTGTGGGCCGCTGTGGGCTCGCCGGAAAGGCGGCCAAAACCCTAACTCTTTCTCTCATCCGCCTCTCTCTCCTTCTCTATGTCCTTGTGTGTGTGTGTTTTAGTTGATGTTAATATTAGGGCTTTTGTCTAGTTGTGGGCTTTTATCAATTGGGCTGGATTTTATCAATTGGGCTAAATTTTGATTAGTAAATTTGGGCTGAATTCATTGACAATTAAAGTAATTGGGCTCACAGAATGTGGGCTAGTTAAAGATTAAATATTGGGCTGCACTTTAAAAAAAAGGGGGTTGGACTTATAAAAAAATCAAAAATCAACTAAATTTGACTAGCGTGACATTTAAAAAAAGAAATATTTCTCCCGGGGGAGAATTATTCTAAATTTTTTGGGAAAAATATTTTTGGGGCGTTTAATTGTTTAAACAAAATAAAAATAAAAATGGCTTTTGCAGAACTGATTAAATCCTTCGAATCAGATGATCTCACAATTACACAATGTCGGTTTGATAATTTTGCAGCTTTAAAGAATGAAACGATGTCTGATTTTGTTGATCGTTTTCTGTTGGTGGCAAGTAATCTGAAGAAGTTTGATGCCCAATTGGGAAATCATGAACAAGTTCTAAGATTGCTTGATTCCCTCCCATCAGAATGAAGCTCACACGGCAAGTCGATTAAAAGAGATAGAGGTTTTCGGGATTACAAGCTAATGGAGGTGATCAATAAACTGAAAGAAATGGAGTTGGATATCAAACGTCGTGAGTACTATGAAGCAACATATTTAACTCCAAAGATCACTTCAAACTCCAAAGAGAAACCAGAAGAGAGATCAGATTCTGACACCAATTCTGACGGTTTACCGAAACCTGGAACTAAAGAGGTACAAGAGGAGCTTAAGCAGACATCAATGGGTAAAGGTGGAGCTGAGTTGAATGCTGAAGTTTGTGATGCTGAGAAGAAAGAGGAATGGAAGCGAAATACCAGAGTTTGCAACTGCGAGAAGGTTCTTACTACTGAAAGAGTCATCCTGGATCTTCCATACGAGACAGTTCAGGATATATGTTCTTCTGCTTGCAAAATTCGTTTATTTGGTGTGTATAAAGCTAATAGGTTACTTTTAGATAACCAAAAGGAGTTAACCACCATAAACGCAGAACTTAAAAAGAATGAAGCCAAGTATTTCATAAAATTAAATGAAGCTTTAAAAGAAAATGATCATTTAAAACGAATTCTTCTTGAAAGAAATGTTGAAATTAATCTTTTAAACGAAAGCTTGATAGATGGACCATATTCGGAATGAAACAGGAAGAGCTACTGTGTAAACAGAGGGGAGCTAGGATTAAAACGGGAGTGGGTTGTGGTGAAAATCCTACGTCTATCCTCCTCCTAGCACCCATTGTTACTCTCCTATGCCTCAACCTCATCCATCTAATGGTTTGATTGAAGCTGCAGAAACTAATGGTTTAAATGCAGGTTTAAGCAACATTAATCTTAAAGAGGTTAGAGATGTGCAGGATTCTCCTGTAGGTTTGGGATTCCTTAGGCAAGGGTCTGATAAGAAGATTAATGCCGATTCCACTTCTGATGCTCCAACACCAATTTTAGTTGCTTCTCTAACTTTCTTCAACAAATTCAAATCAGGTAACATTCCTTCGTTTGTTCCCGTCAAGGTTTATCAAAGAAGGAACAATTGTTGAATCATCAGACAATCAGAATCCTATAAGCGAAGCCAACACAATAGGAGGTGTCAATCAAGATCCTTTGGAAGCAGATCTGTGTATACGAGACTGGATAAGCTCAGATGATGAATCAAACACAGAGGAACGTGTTGGTTCCTCACAGATCGAGATATCTCCTGACATTATCAAGTATCGAAAGCTTCCAAAAGCTTAATCAAAACCAATACGGATCTCTTCTCCAATTTCAAAGCATCCTAGTCAATCAGTAAAGATCTCATTCACTGCTCAGCACGGGAAACTTCAGAACAAGCAAGAATCTGCTACAAGCTCCAAGCAATCCTCATCACCACTTGCATAACACGAGACTACAAAGAATCAAAAGCCATTCAAGGCTTGTTTTGAGTGTGGAAAAGAAGGTCATGTGGTAAAGAAGTGCCCTCAAAGACTTGCTTCGAATGGTAAAGGCAAAACGAATTGCTTCTCCAAATGTAAGTCTACAAAGAATGTTCCAGACGGTAAAGGCAACACGGGTTGTTTCTCTGGATCAAGAGGTAAAAAGCACACATCTTTGAATGATTGGATGAAAAACCCTCCATCTAAACCTTTTCGTGTGAAGCCGGTTTCACATGATTCAAAGATGAAAATGACCAAAGGTTTAATACCAAATTCTTTTCCTTCCGGTCTTAAACAGAAAATGATTTTCAAATTTAAATCATTCAAATCCAAATTAATTGAATCGAAACAAATTTGGCAAATTAAAAAGAAGGATACAGATATTCCCGATTGTTTAAATGGTTGTGTGCAGAAGCAGGTTTCTTATATTGATGAAAAAGGAACTTCCAGGACTACGATGGCCTGGGTTCCCCTTTCAAACTAATTTGTTAATGAGTGCAGGAACAATTCAAGAGGACTGTTAGTAATCCGGTTTACTGACAGAGATTGTTCCTAATTCAATTTGAGGTGGAACAAACAGGTTAAGGTCATGGTATTTTATCCATAATCTGGATTTTTATATGCACAATCACAGTTCTCACTTCACTATCACTGCATATTTCTTGACAATTCATTTCTTATCTTGATAATCATTGTAGTTTGGAAGATCTTCTTTCATAAATTTTTATTTTTGTACAGTTTTATAAAAAAAATTAAAAAAATAATAAAAATAATAAAAATAAAAAAATTTGCAAAAATAGAAAATTTAGGGGGAGAGTATAGTAAATAAAAAAATGAAAAGAGAACTGGGAGAAAAATAAAAAGAGAACTGGGAACTTGATTCGAGATGACTGAGAAATGATTGTATATCATCTTGAAATGCTTGTTTCTGCATGACTTGCGTTTTTAAAATGAGAAATGATAGTAACTGATGCTGTTATTTGATTTACATCTTATTTTTAATTGCAAATAATATTAAAACAAACAGATTCTTTAATGATATGCTTGATAGACTCAGCCTGAAGAATAAAGTAGGCAGCATCATAATGATTTAAATTAAAACATCATGCTTAAGAATGTCTGGATTTACGCAATCATTTTGGCCTACACAAAAACTGAGTCCCGACAAAAATTGGATTGAGAATTGATCTTTCACCCACCATGATACAAATCATATAAGCCATATCTTTGGGCCGTGTCTGGTGTATTTATGTGTCTTGTGTTTGTGCTAATCTCCTCTGCTGTACGGAAGTACTGACCTGGAGTGATGATCTCCTTTACCGTACGATAGTACTGACCTGGAGCTCTCATCGGCACATGATTAAATGGTCATCTCCTTTGTTATACGTGAGTATAGACTTGGAGCTCTCACCATTTTGATCTAAGTTGTGTCAAATTATCTAACGATGAATTCATCACAGAATATAATATTCTGATGATAATCACTTGCACACTAATGGACAAGCCTTGCTCTGTAAAGATCGTTACAAAATTCAAGAAATCCTGAGGTTGGGTGAGGGTTTTTGCCAAATGATTGTGGGGTCTTAGCATTCTAAAGCATTTAATCGACCCTTAACAAATCATCTACTGCTTGTTGAAAAAGATAGGGTATGAGTTTAAGTGGACAAACATATCAGCAATCGTTATTGATCTGTTTGAGAATTTCAAAATTCATTCAAAGACTGTGATTAAATTCAGTTATCAGTGTGATCTCATTGCTTGTCGATGATTAAATTCATCTTTGTGCTAAAGTATATCTTGAGGATATGATCTCATGATCGATTCACTTCTCGGTTTTAAATGTTAAAAAAAAACAAAAAAACAAAAAAAAACAAAAAAAATAATAGATAAAAAATGTTATAATAAATGTATATAATATAAAAAAATTATAATAAAATTTCATTTTGATTTCTCTTAGGTCTTCCATATTATGTTGTTTCAATTTTATCATTTTTCATGCATTTCACAGAAATTGCGCACAAACGAACACGGGTTCGCTTGTTTTTCACACATAGATAAACACGGGTTTATTTTGTTAAAATGAAATGATCTAATTCAGAATGTCGAGATTGTGTTTGTGAATGTGTTTCAGATTTTTGCTTTAAGTGATGGCTGATCATCAGTTGAGCAGTGTACCTGATCAGAGAACCTGTTCCTCAAGTTTGCAGAAGATACTGAGCTAGGAATCCTCCTCCTACATCTTTTGAGGTATGTCCCACATCCCGAACGACACAGGAGTGGCTCTGATACCATTCTTTAACACCCGACCTCTCGTACCAACAATATTGTCCGCTTTGCCCACGACTAGCTCACAGATTTGCTTTTGGTTGCCCAGGTGAAAACTTCCCAGGGAGGTCACCCATCCCTGGATTGCTCCCACTTGAGCACGCTTAACTGTGGAGTTCTCCTCTCATCCACAGCCAATACGCCCAAAACGCGTTGTTGATGTTAGAGGCAGGACATTCATTATGAACCAGGAATCTCTCCTGTCCACGGCCGATGTGGGATATGTGTAGGGTGTCACATGTCACACCTGCCAGTGTGGTGGTAGTTGCATAGGTTGCACTTTGGATTTTTCCCCACGTATCCACTTGGTCCTTAAGACGATGAAGATGATTGGTTGAAGTTGCGACTGTTATCAAACCGTCTATGCTGCTGCTGCTGTTGAGGTTGATGTTGCTGAGGTGGGTTACCAAACAACGATCCTTTGTTAGCATTGTTTTCCCACTTGCGTTTGTTGTCGGGCACGCTTGCCGCAGCGCCCCGCTTGGGTAACTTCCCTTGCTCCACAGCTTGATCAGTGAGCTTGTGAGCTAGTCGGATAACCTGTTGAATAGGAGATTTGTAGCAGTCACCATACTCTGAAGATCCGGCACCAAACCACGCAAGTAGAGCTCAGTTCGCTTGATTAGTGGGTTGATCCTTCCCACATAGGTTTCTCTAAAAAAACACCATCTAGTCCAAGTCAGATAAATAAGGGAAGTAGTCTATCACTTCAGATCCATCATTGTCCTCTTCCATCTCTTCTGCTTCCTACTCGGGTACATCCTCGGGTACTTCCTGAGGCTCCTCCACTAGGGCCTCTTGAAGCTCGAGCTATTTTTCCAACTCGTGTATATGAACGATAGCCTTATGAAGCTGATCATATGTCGCGTTTAGTGTAGCCATCCACACAGCAACCTGTCCATGCAAAGCCTAGATCTCTCCAATCTGACCATCCTGGCGTCTTTGCATATCGAGCAACGACTCTTCCATTTCCTCATACACTTTGTTGTCGTGCTCTTGTCGCGCTTCCCACCCTTTTAATTTTCCCCTCGACCGCTCGTTGCAGTTGATCATGTGAGGCCAATAAAGCAGCAATAGCCCTATGAGGTGTGCAAGGTAAGGGGTAAAATATGGCGTAGTCAGGGTAGGGATCGTATATGGAATATTTTCCTTTTCCAGCATTCTTATCAGTGTAGTGCGATACCAGTCCTAATTTTCAGGATTAGCCATGTCCCGCTAAAATTTTGACCCATTTGGAAAGTACACATCAGATATAATTACGGGGGTCTAGAACCATAACTCATAGATGACGAAGGAACAATAGAAACCTCGGGTTCCTTTCCCGGTGCATGTCGAACAGGGGATGAAGACGATGAAGATGCCATACTGTAGTATATGTGATGTGTATGCCAATGAGTATACAGTAAGAAGATAAGCAATAAGTAACTAAGTAACTGTGTGCGGTTATAGACTAGTGTGTATGCAACCTAGTTCCCTATAACCAATGGCTCTGATACCAATCTGTCACACCCTCAAAATCCACGTTCGGAGTTTTACCACGTGGCGTGTGAACAAACAAGGATCACAGTCACTAGTTACTCAGAATGACACTATATGCCACATTTAAAACAAACCAAACAAAGTTCAAACTTTAAAACCATACAAAAGCGTTTAGTAAATAAAAAAACCCAAAATATTAAAATGCATAACTTGGCAAAACACGCGCCAACCCAATAGTTTAAAATCCATAAATGAAAACCAACAATTATGTCCTTAAAATAAAGTCTTAGTATGCATGTTGGACCCATGTTGTGCTCCTAATGGCAAGCTGAGTTAACGACATGAGAATAGCATACTAAAATGTCAACACAATGGTTGGTGAGTTCAAGAGTTTGCGTTTATCATAAACAATAACATTTGCATAACATAATAAGTGTACAGAAATAGATAGCTAGTCTATGTTCACAAGTAATAACAATAGTGATTTCGCAATTGAAGCTGACTGTGTTGCGTTTGTTGCCTCCCGTCACGACTTACCAGATCGTGACGAATGTTTGTGTTTAGGACAATATTACACCCGTTTGACCTCGAGTCACACAAGTGGGGCTTGTCAAACCCAGTAGTACTACCCAAGATTTTCTGCTAGTTACCATTATTAACGATCCGAAAGTGTGAGGACTTTCAAGGTATCAAGCACTATGTTAAAACATACACAACTTAAAATAATAAAATAGCATTTGAGTATAAGTATGCTACCTCTCCCAGAAGAATGTTTATAAAATAGAGGGGCATGAACTCACCTGGTGTGCAAAGGTAAGGACAAAATAGAACTGATGATGGTTACCTAGAACACACAAGTACATAAGTACGTGTACACAGAGAAACTTAATAATCCTAGGTTAACCTAGTTGACCCGTTTGACCAGTTGGTGACATATTAATTGAAATATCGTTTAATCATGTATATCAACTTAACATACAAGAATATCATACAAATTATCCACGTGTATCACATCATCAACCCAAGTTCTACCTAGGTCAATATACAACATTAGATCATCATACAACTCATGCAAATCTCAAACAACCAACATGTTCAACACAAATATATATATGCATCACAACCGTTAGTTCATACGTGAAGTCTAATCATGCACTACATGTCATGTGAAGCCACTCACAACTTCACATCCTAAACCCTGCCAATCCTAATAAGTAGGGGCCTTAGATTCGCACGCGTGAATGATGATCATAATCACATTCTCACTTAGTTCATTCTAACCAGCATACATAGTGACAATCAATCCAATCCCAAAGATGATCTCCTAATCACTAACCATAATTCATCATCATGTATGATCACCAAAACCTAAACTCCTTACATGATCAACCAAGCATCCATACAACTCAATTAACACATTCTATCACATCAAACATTATCAACAATCATTCTAACATGATCCTAACATCATAAGCATTGTATCTAACATCATAACATCATCAAATCATGAATTCTAAGAACAAAAAGTTTCCTCTTATGACAATGCATGAACTAGATGACCAGTCCATGAATTTCTAGCAAAACAACATAATCTAGCATTCATACACCCTAACTAACATCATATTAACATCTAACAATCATCAGTTTCATGTTTTCATCACCAATTTTCGTATTTAGGGTTCATCAAAATCAAGACTATAAAAAACCAATCAAAACTAACCTTTAGATGTGTAGAAATCAACAATTGAACTTGCAAAACACCTTGTAATCACTTGAATCACTCAAAAATTGAATTGCATGTGTGTTTCTTGATCAAAATCGCAATGTGAGGGTGTATGGTGATGGTTACGGCCGCAAATGGGGTTTGAGGGCTAGGGTTGGGTTTAATTTTGGTAATATTTGGTTTTAAAATAATTAGAAAGTAACCCCTTTAATTATATTTTATAAAACACTTTTAAATAATTTTATCTACAAATTATAAGTATTATTAGCCAACAATAATAAACATAAACATTTACAATAAATCACACAAAACTATATAACACGTTGTTACGTTATCGCGTAAAATTTACAAAATAAATATTTAAAATTCTATAAATCCATGAATCATATAATCACAACTAATAATCAACATTATTAATTTGATTATCATTGTTTATCATAGATTATTATTATTAAGTTACCAACGTTCAACGACAACTAGTGTGTGCTCGGGACACGTGTATGCAAGACCTAACAGAACTAACGGAGTTTGGTAACGGAAAATTATCTGATGTCACATTACACAAATCATTTTACAAAAGCCTATATCAAGATTTATTTGTAAAATAACATAAATACCCTTATTTAAAAAAAGGATGAATCTATCACGCATGAATTCCGTACACTTCACACGGAAAACACACTTTGGATAGTAACATTCTCCAAGTGATTTCAAAATAACATCAATTTGATGGGTTTGTTAGAACACAATGTTGGGTTTGTTAGAACACTAAAACAAAGTTTAACCTTTTAAACTTTCTGAAAAACGCAGCGGAAATATAGCATTATAAACCCTTTTATAAACTGAAAATATGTTGTTTTGGTAACCATATTAGAGTATAAAACAAACCCATATAACAAGGATCATTTATGTGAATAAAACAAGCTATGAACAATGAAACGAGCATAATATGACAGCCACAAATGGGGCTGCCAATATACCTTTCTCCAGCAAAAAAAAAACAACCAAAATGAGAGGTTTTGGATGCTTGAAATCGGCCAAGATGCTCAAAGTAGAGACCCTCAAGCTTGTATACCCAAAGCTTATGGCAAAAACCCTTCTTGTTAGGGAGAGATAACACCAAGAAAGCTCAAAACCTCACCCTTTTGCTGCTGGATCCGTAAAAATGGAGAGGGAGAGAGAGGAGAGTCTTTTGTGTTTTGCATGTATTGGAATAGATGAAATGAATTGAGTGTGTGACTAGTTAAGAGGTGTATGTTTTTCAAGACACAAAGATGGTCCAATGACCTTAAGGGGCAGCCAAAAGATTCAAAATAAAAGAGTTTTCCCTCCTTTAAAATGATCACAATACAAAAATTAACTAGTCACATGTCACACAATAAAAAGTCACCTTCTAGACTTGATTTATAAATGTGACATATGTATTCTTTAATTAAACACTTTAATTAAAGTACACTCATATATTATTAGTGTTATTTAAACCCCTTTTAAATGACAAGAATAATAATAATTCATCAACAAACTATCCTTATAATTTGTTCCATCTCTTATGCAATTTGATTAGAAAACCCATTTTCTAATTGGTGTAAATATTTAATTGCATGATCATATCATCAATTAAA
The DNA here is from genome assembly GCA_025215565.1 of Flaveria ramosissima. Classification (NCBI taxonomy): domain Eukaryota; kingdom Viridiplantae; phylum Streptophyta; class Magnoliopsida; order Asterales; family Asteraceae; genus Flaveria; species Flaveria ramosissima. The sequence goes on from CM046034.1 coordinate 238,074, forward strand.
CATTAATTGGTGTTTGCTAAGCTTGTTATTGGGTATAACCCGACTTGGATCATAACGTACTAACCACATCAATATTCTAAGTGTCTTGGGCACACAGAATCCTTCAATCTCCCACTTGCCCAAGATTCATAGAAGATTGATGCAAGCAGTAAATACCGCCTAACAACGGTTTACTACCCTTAATACGCATGACTTATAGCCATTCAATAACATCATCCCTTTCAAGTACCCTACTTGAAATGATTTAGGTGAATCAATCATCTATCCTTTTGTTTCAGATGTCATGTTAAATCCGAGGACACAGAATGATCATTCCTTGTTGATCTAACTTAATCAGGCCTTAGACATCTAACTCTCAACGAATAAGAGGAACAAATTCCATCTTGACTACATACGTTTCTCACAAACACCTCGTGTCATACCTGAACATACCCTTATGTGCTGTCCACTATTTCAGGACAGTGAAGAAAAAGCTCAAGGTATAATACTTGGTGAATATCAAAACCCAATATGTATCTCAGGTCGGAGGATACCAAATGATAGTCGCCTTTACTCAAATTTACTTATGATCAATCAATAAGATTCCATGTAGTAAAATTTGAGATGCGGGTTAGTCCAATATTTGTATCCCACAAATATCTATGAACCTTGGTAGCAACCCATTGCTCTATATTCATCCTTATGAATATCAACCAATCCAAGTTCATAATAATCTTACCTCACACTTGTTCCCACAAGTATGAACGACTACGGACATTTAGAGTAAACAATTTACTCATGGATTAAACATGCTAAATTGGAACATTAATTGAAACATTATAACCAAATAATTTTATTCAAATAATAAAGAGTTCCACATATCCAAATACAAAGTTTACAGATCAAATCCAATCACTAGAATATCGAAGTCCCATGGCACAAGTATGACCTTCATGCTTTGCTTTTTCAATGAGCTTCGTGAGAGGATCCGCAATATTTTGATCCGTGTGAACTTTGCGAATACATATCTTTCCCTTTTCAACTTCATCTCGTATGTAGTTGAATCTCCGCTCAATGTGCCTAGTCTTTTGATGAGCACGGGGTTCTTTGATTTGAGCAATCGCACCCTCGTTGTCACAAAAGATCTCTAGGGGTTCCTAAATGGAAGGGACAACCCCTAGACCGGCAATGAATTTCTTCAACCATGCAGCTTCTTGAGCTGCCAATGAGGCGGCGACGTATTCTGATTCTGTAGTTGATAGAGCCACCACATCCTGCTTGGAGCTCTTCCAAGAGACCGCTCCTCCATTCAGAATGAAAATATATCCCGATTGTGACCGAGAATCATCACGATCGGTTTGGAAACTCGCATCAGTGTAACCTTTTATAATGAGTTCCTCATCACCAGATCCATAGATTAGGAACATATCCCTTGTCCTCCTTAGGTACTTAAGTATGTTCTTAACAGCCATCCAATGACTGTTTCCAGGATTTTGCTGGTAACGGCTTGTCATGCTTAAGGCGCATGACACGTCCGGTCGAGTGCATATCATTGCATACATGATGGATCCAATAGCAGATGCATATGGGATTGCCTTCATTTTATCTTGCTCATCCTTTGAGCTAGGACATTGAGTTGTACTCAATATCGTTCCTCTTTGAATAGGTACGGTACCTTTCTTAGAGTTCTCCATCTTGAACCTTTTCAAGATCTTATCAATGTATGCACTTTGATTCAAACCAATCAATCGCCTTGATCTATCCCTATAGATCTTTATTCCTAGAATATAGGCGGCTTCACCAAGATCCTTGATGGAAAAACAACTTCCAAGCCAGGTTTTTACACCTTCCAAGGTTGGAATGTCATTTCCAAATAGTAGTATGTCATCAACATACAATACTAGGAAAGTTACTGTGCTCCCACTAGCCTTCTTATACACACAAGCCTCATCAGTGTTTTTGATGAAGCCAAATTTCTTTACCTCCTCATCAAAACGATGATTCCAGCTTCTCGATGCTTGTTTCAATCCATAGATTGATTTCTTTAACTTTCATACTTTATTAGGATGTTTTGGATCGACAAAACCTTCAGGCTGAACCATATAAACATTTTCCTTAAGATATCCATTTAGGAAGGCGGTTTTGACATCCATTTGCCAAATCTCATAATCATAATGAGCAGCTATGGCAAACAATATCCTTATAGACTTTAGCATCGCAACAGGTGAGAAGGTTTCATCATAATCAACCCCTTGAGTTTGAGTGAAACCCTTTGCTACAAGTCTAGCTTTATAAGTATCCAAGTTTCCATGCATATCGGTTTTCTTCTTGAAAACCCACTTACTTCCAACTACCTTGGAATTAAGAGGTGGTACAACAAGTTCCCAAACTTGATTGTCATACATGGATTGCATCTCAACGTTCATGGCCTCAAGCCATTTGTCACAATCCAAATTGGACACTGCATCATGGTATGTGGTTGGTTCATCTGAATCTACCACATAGCATCCATCCATGAAAAATCCGTATCTTTCAGGTGGATTACTAGTTCTACCACTTCTGCGAACGTTTTGCGTGTATTGATCAACCATTTGATCATCCTCAACATCCTCATGTTGAGTGCTAGTTTCAACCAAACGTGCATCGGGTTGTGGTTCTTGATCCTCCTCAAGATCCACTGTTCTACTTCTAGTTCCTTCCATAAGGAACTTTGCTTCTAAGAACTCACCCTTTCTGGCAACAAACACCTTTTGTTCCAGTGGATCATAGAAATAATATCCCATAGAATCTCTAGGATATCCAATAAAGATACACTTGGTGGATCGGACTTCCAATTTGTTTGGGGTGGGAGTCTTAACATAAGCCTCACAACCCCAGACTCTTAAGTATGATAGGGATGGAACTCTTCCATGCCATATCTCAAAAGGTGTCCTTTCCACCTTTTTGGTTGGGGCCATATTTAGAATACGGGCCGCGGAGAGCAAAGCGAAACCCCAAAATGATAGAGGTAATGTGCTTCTAGCCATCATAGATCGGACCATATCCAATAAGGTTCGATTCCTCCTCTCAGACACACCATTATGTTGTGGTGTTCCAGGTGGAGTGAGTTGTGAGACAATCCCACAACTCCTAAGATGATCTTGAAAAACATCACTTAGGTATTCACCTCCTCTATCAGTACGGAGAACTTTAATTGACTTGTTGAGTTGATTTTCTACTTCATTCTTGAAGATTTTGAACATTTCAAAAGCTTCATCTTTGTGCCTTAATAAGTACACATACCCATAGCGACTATAATCGTCGGTAAAGGTAATTAAGTATCTTTCACCATTCCTAGTCATTGGCTTAAAAGGACCACATACATCCGAATGTATGATTCCTAATAAATCTTTTGCCCTTTCGTTAGTCCCACTAAAGGGTGCCTTAGTCATTTTACCTTGTAAACAAGATTCACACACATCAAATGAATCACATTCATTTGTTTTTAAAAGACCATTCTTTTGAAGAGTTTGTATACGTTTCTTGTTTATATGACCAAGACGACAATGCCAAAGATAGGTATCACTCAAATCCAACTTGAGTTTTTTGGTGTTAGTATGGTACAATGAACTATTTAAAGCATTTTCATGAACCAATTCATAAATACCATTAATGGGTATAGCTTTAAAATAGAACATATTATTTAAAGAAACATGAATATCATTTTCAATAAAAGATAATACATAATCATAAAGTCTTAATTGGGATACAGAAATAATGTTCCTAGTCAAACTAGGAGCATATAAAACATTCTTCAAAATAACATCCAAGCCACTTGGAAGTTTTAGGATGTAGTCCCCACGAGCTTTAACTTGGACTTTGGTTCTATTGCCCATGAAGAGGCTAACATCCCCTTGATTGAAGTCCCTACTTCTTTTGAACCCCTGCAACAAATTGCAAATATGAGTTGCACATCCGGTATCTAATACCCATGTGTTTGAAGATGTAACATTAAGATCAATATGAATCATGTATGTTGTACCTGAGGTCTGCCCGGCATCCCTCTTTGCTTTCAACTCTTGGAGATGGACGGGACAATTCCTTGCCCAATGTCCAATCTCCCCACACTTGAAGCATGGGTCATTAGTAGCAACCTTTTGCTTCTTCTCTTGTGGTTTGGGTGGTACCCTTACCACCCCTTTTCCTTTTCCCCAAGCGGGTCCCTTACCCTTAGCAACCTTTGCCTTGGGTGCGGGATGAGGCCTTTTATTGTTCCCACCTTCATTGATGGTGAGAACGGGTAAAACCCTTTTACCCATGGCCGCCTCGGCCGTTTTAAGCATTGAGTGAAGCTCACCAATGCTCTTGTCCCAAGCATTCATGTTGTAGTTCAACACAAACGTCTCGAACTTCTTGGTAAGGCCATTAAGGATCAAATCCGTGGCCAATTCCTTCGAGACGTGACAATTAAGCCTCTCGAGGCGGTCAATATGACTTTTCATCTTAAGAACATAAGATGAAACAGATTGGTTGTCGTCCATACGACATGCATGGAGTGCTCGAACCGTTTCGAAGCGCTCAACCATTGCTTGCTGTTGGAACGTTTCCTTCAGCTGGGTTATCATGTCATAAGCTCTGTGATGTTCATACTCCTTTTGGAGATCCGGAGTCATGCTCGCTAGCATGAGACAAGACACTTGGACGGAGTCCTCAGTGTACTTCAACCAATCGTTGAAGGCCTCCTCATCATCCTCAGTAGGTTGATCGGGGATAGGGTCGTCTAAAACATATGATCGTTTCTCTTGCTTGAGAACGATTCTCAAGTTTCGATACCAATCAATAAAGTTGTTATGATTTAGACGTTCCTTTTGGAGGATCGCACGTAATGATTGGTTGGACGCGGATGAGTTATCGTGATTTTCATTGTTGGTGGCCATCTACAAAATTTAACAAAGATCTATTTTAGTATTTTCGATATTGTTATTTTTTTTTTAATAATTAATGCCTTTTAAGGTCATTTTTATATTAAAGTCTAGAACCCAACATTACATTTAAATTGTGGTTAGTTGACCTTTATCCCACGTTTTAAATTAATAAGGTGGTCAACGTTTGACGATTGCAACCATTTGCAATTTCTAGGAATATGGGATCGACTTGAAACATCATATGTAAAGTCGGCATGTTAATCCCATCAACACCATTTAGAAACCACATCGTAGGTGATCCATTTGACATGGTTTGCAAATCAAGATACCCTACTTACACCTACGTGTGAGTTTGCCAAAATAAGTGGTTAGGTGACCTTTATCCCACAAATAAGGCATTCTCACTTCAAGTCACAAGTTCCCTCAAAATGGTTAGGTGACCTTTATCCCACTAAGAGTTCCCAAGTGACTCAAGTGTTGTGTAAAAGGACGGTGTTGATCTTGTTTGTAAAAAAAAGTTTAGAGGTTTCAAAATTTTAGTTTAGAAAACTCTATGTACTTGTATTTGCATGCTTTCAAATACAAGGTACCCTATGGTTCTTTGATTAAAACCTATTTTAATCTTTAAAATCATTAAATCATTTTAATAACCTTTTATTAACTTTTAAGAACCATCAATTTTCAGCTTGTTAAGTTTGTTAATGAGTTTGTTATGAATATCCAAATATCAACCAAACAATCAAACAACAAACAATCAACCAAGCATAAACATAAACAACCATATGTGCATATGTGCATAACCATGGCATCTAAAGTGGTCCACACTTGTTTGCCATCACAAGTGTGGTCCATAGGACATTCCTAAGGGTCACAAACAAAGCATATAGAAAACTTCCAAAAGCCTCCCACTTGAAACCGCATCCAAAATGCTCCATGTTTCTTTCATGACCTTCCTTTGTGCTTCCAATGTGTATGTCTTCATATTACAAGATATAAAGTCCTAATACAAGATATCTAGTAAAATGAAAATACACCTAATCTATTTATTACAACCCAATAATAAATAAATTACATTTGAAACAAAGCACAAACAACAAATAATACAACCCAATTGAATGATTGAATACAACCATCACAAACATCCAAACAATCACAAGGTCAATGGCTAGGTTATGCACTAAAACAAGCATCTATCATATCATCCAAAATATAATGAAAACCCCACTTAAAACCACGAAATTTCAGCCAACATAAACTGAAATTTCGGGTTTTATTTTGTCCAAACAAAACAAATAACAAACATGTATATCTTTCAAAGTTTAATCACAAGCATGTGTGATATGACTTTGAAAGATTGGGGTTTCATATCATATGAACTTAGCAGCCCAAAATCAGCCTATACTAAGTTTATTATCATACTTTAAAACCAATTTTAAAGACAAAACAAGCAAGTCATCCACATAACCGGCTCTTGATGCCATTGTTGGGTTTGTTAGAACACTAAAACAAAGTTTAACCTTTTAAACTTTCTGAAAAACGCAGCGGAAATATAGCATTATAAACCCTTTTATAAACTAAAAATATGTTGTTTTGGTAACCATATTAGAGTATAAAACAAACCCATATAACAAGGATCATTTATGTGAATAAAACAAGCTATGAACAATGAAACGAGCATAATATGACAGCCACAAATGGGTCTGCCAATATACCTTTCTCCAGCAGAAAAAAACGACCAAAATGAGAGGTTTTGGATGCTTGAAAGCCAAGATGCTCAAAGTAGAGACCCTCAAGCTTGTATACCCAAAGCTTATGGCAAAAACCCTTCTTGTTAGGGAGAGATAACACCAAGAAAGCTCAAAACCTCACCCTTTTGCTGCTGGATCCGTAAAAATGGAGAGGGAGAGAGAGGAGAGTCTTTTGTGTTTTGCATGTATTGGAATAAATGAAATGAATTGAGTGTGTGACTAGTTAAGAGGTGTATGTTTTCAAGACACAAAGATGGTCCAATGACCTTAAGGGGCAGCCAAAAGATTTAAAATAAAAGAGTTTTCCCTCCTTTAAAATGATCACAATATAAAAATTAACTAGTCACATGTCACACAATAAAAAGTCACCTTCTAGACTTGATTTATAAATGTGACATATGTATTCTTTAATTAAACACTTTAATTAAAGTACACTCATATATTATTAGTGTTAATTAAACCCCTTCTAAATGACAAGAATAACAATAATTCATCAACAAATTATCCTTATAATTTGTTCCATCTCTTATGCAATTTGATTAGAAAACCCATTTTCTAATTGGTGTAAATATTTAATTGCATGATCATATCATCAATTAAACATTAATTGGTGTTTGCTAAGCTTGTTATTGGGTATAACCCGACTTGGATCATAACGTACTAACCACATCAATATTCTAAGTGTCTTGGGCACACAGAATCCTTCACACAAGACATAGTTTAACCACTTAAACTTTGTAAAAACGCAGAGGAAGTATAGCATTATAACATGTTTATAATCTGAAAATTCATGTTCTTAATGATGTTTTAAGATGGAGAAACAAACCCAAATCAAAAGGATCTTTAATATGTGAATGAACAAGCTATGAACATATGTTAAACTACATAAAATCATAGCTTCAATGAGCTGTGATAACTACCTTATTCAGCAGCAAAAAAAACGACTTTTAGGTGGATGTTTGATGCTCAAAATCGGCCAAGGCTCCAAGGTAAGGACCCCTCAAGCTTGTATACCCCAAGCCCTTTGCAAAACACCTTCTTGTTAGGAAGAAAACTACACCAAAGCACAACAAAACCTCCCAATTTTCTGCTGGCCGTGAGGTTCTTGAGAGAGAGAGAGGTTTTGTTTTTTGAGTCTTTTGCATGTATTGAGAGTGTCAAACTTGAGTGTAAGACTAGTTATTGTAATGTGGTGTTCAAGAAACAAAAGAACCAATGGGAACAAGGGGGGGTGGCCGAAATTTTCAAAATTAAAGGGTTCCCCCCTTTAAACTTTATCACACATTATGAAAGTTAACTAGTCCTCTTACTAGATATATACAACTAACCTTTTAATTGTATAATCTATACACTCCCATTATTAATTTGTAATGTTATCTAACTTATTTAAATAACATTACAAATAATATTATTGAACAAAATATCCTAATAAATTGTTCCATCTCATATGCAACTTGTTTAGAAAACCCATTTTTTAAATTGGTGTAAATATTTAATTGTATGATCATATCATCAATTAAATATTAATTGGTGTTTGCTAAGCTTGTTATTGGGTATAACCCGACTTGGATCATAACGTACTAACCACATCAATATTCTAAGTGTCTTGGGCACACAGAATCCTACACAATTATCATTATTCATCATGTCCTTAAACCTAACTAAATGATTCCAAAACAGTATCAATTAATAGGACTTAGTTTTGGGTCTAGTATTTCTAAACGGACATAAGCTCAATAAGTTAAATGGGCCAAACCAATCACGTATGCAAATGTGCAGCTAGTCCAAATCGACCTCTATGCTTTCCCCCTTACGTTCTCTAAATGTATATAGGTCTTATCGTGTTCAAAATAATAAATAACAAGGTAAATTTTTGAGTTCGTTACAAGTCTTGTGTTGTGATGAAAATGAAACAAGATTTGTGGGTCTAAAAATACACATTTTCATAAAACCTTTAGTAGAACAAGTAAAGTTCCACTAGATTTGTATAAAGTTATCGTGTGGATGGGATCCACGAAGCTCCCGCTAATTAAATACATTGCTATTAAAGATTGAATGAGAAAAGCTTGAAGATTTAGGGTTACGGTTTAATCAAAGTTTGAATAATTGGAGCTGAGTGTAGGTCACGTGGAGCTGATTTAACAAGATAATTAAATGTCATTGGTCTCAAGGATGAATTATGCATAATTTTACAAAGTCAACTATTGTAGTAGCAAAAAGTTATTAAATGGACGGAATAAATAAATTTAATATATACTTACAGATGATAAAACACAACTTTTTTTATATCTTTTTTTTTCATTTTCTTCTTCCAACTTTTAGTTGTTCTATATTTATGTTTGAATATTATATATATATATATATATATATATATATATATATATATATATATATATATATATATATATATATATTTCAAATCATCTTTTTCGTTATCATAATAGTTCTTTGACACCAACTTAGAAACACAAGTTCTGAAATACATAACTCTGGAATTATACTTAATCAGGAGTACACTTCTCAATGCTCAATTAAGAGTACACTTTTGGAGTTTTAGTAGCAAGCTTCTAAACATGTACTTTTTAAAGTATACATACAAAAACAACTTGTGTAATGCTTTTACCTCTCTCCTATCAAGTTTTGTTTAGTACACTTGCTCAAGAACTTGTAGAGAAGTGGATTTTCGTTAGCATAATAGTTCTTCGACATCAACTTATTTTTCTAATACTGCTATTGGCGTAAGAACCGATTAAGAAAGGCTATAATGATAGTGGTCTTAGGTGGTGTGTTGTGTGGAGGCTTGCCACCTAGATGGACAATGGCCCTAAAAAGCAATAATCGTTGACTTTCTAAGTTGTTTCTAAAGTTAGTCTCTTGCCACATTATGAAGACACATGATTACGACCTCACATTTTATTGTGTGCTGCTTTAAGTCAGCAAAAAGTAGACGGTGTTAATCCTGATAGTGATTTCAAAAATATTGACAATTATAGTTATAATTTTTAACAACTCAATTAAAAATATTAGCTCGCTAGTGCAGCCATGCACGTAGGTCAAATCGACTATACCACATAAATCTCATTACTTTTCTTTTTTAGATTTTGTTTCGTTTGTTTGTTTGTTTCTCATTTGTGAGACTCTATTAGACCGCCATTCTTTGCGATTTGGAGTCATTTAACCAACTTTATTGATCGAGATCTATCTAGAAAGTTTCTTGACAACTGTGTTAACCACTCAACAAATGGCAGGGCTAATTTTCTCTTTGGTTTAACTACTAGATAGATAAACATTAACATTTATATTAGTTTTATAATTACAAAATTGTTAAAAATTTAACCACTAAAAAGTAAAAAAAATGAATAATACATAAAAATTACATAATATTACTAATGCATTCGATATTTTTCCTCAATCTCTTGCTCATCTTCTTTGCGTTTCTCAACCCCACCCTGTTAAGTTATCGATGTTGCGCAAAGTAGTTTCATATCAGGTACTTTTTGTTTCTCTTTCTATCTTCTTCGCCATTAGGTTGTTGAAAGTTAGCATCCTCTCTAATATCATATTCAAATGAATCTTGCTTCTACTTGTCTTTAGAGGATAAGGCCACCGTTAACATTTGTTTCTCCTGGGCGGACGAATCGGTTCTTGTGGAATTGATCTTGCGTCTTCCTTAAGGTCGTCGTTGATCTCGTTGAGGTTTATCTCATGACAACCACTAGAAGGAGACTGATTAGTGTATTCACTAGTGGCTGATATATTTATAAGATGCTTGACAATGATGATTGTAACAGCTTGGGGACGGAGCGGTAACAATTATATGAGTTTAAAATATTAACTAGTTATTGATATGGGACGTCCGGGTTGAGCGAAGCTTGGGAATCGAATCGAAAGTAATGGTTGAAAGGACTCATACGATGATTTCTAGTTTAAAAAAAAACTTTTTGGTCGAAGAAAAAAAGTATTCTTTGTGCGTAATGTTTTTTATAGTGAACACATGAGCCAATGTTTAGCTTTTTCTTGAAAAAAAAACCCACCCCAACTTTCACATTTCAATTTAACGCTCGTGGATGGCTTTATGGGCACCTTCACACCTCTATTACCGGGGGGGGGGGGGGGGGGGGAAATGATAGGTTTCGTTACCATTACGAATGGTCTTAAGTACTTGCCAACTCCTAGTATGAAAAACGATATAAAACTTGCATGTACTGAAATTGGATTCCTCGAGGGTGGTATTCACTTTGACGTCGAGAGTTCCTTGCATAATCAATACATGCAAGAGCAACTGAAAAACCGGAATGCCCTATCATGTGGGTCATATTTGTTCTCACATCATTCAGCTTGTTAAACATAGAGGTGTCCAGAAGCTAATTAGGTAAAATACCCCTCTTAAAATTGACGAAGTGGTCATTTATGTAATTCTGTCACGCAAAGGTAGCTTTGCGATGTTTAGTGTTGGTTTCTCATCGAACCGAAGTTCTAGCCGGATATTTAGCTTATTCTTTCAAGATCACCTTTGGTGTAAGAAGTTTTTTCTAGTCAACACAATTAACAAAACATATGAGCGCATGTTGAGGATGGTGTGCCGGCATATATATATATATATATATATATATATATATATATATATATATATATATATATATATATATATATATATTTATCAATAGCCATTCATAATTATCTAATATTTGTTCTGTCAATGATGTAAATTAAGCTATTGTCAATTCTCTAACGGATCCAAACATGATGGATCGTATCTAATGACCCGGACCAACCGTTCTAGACGCGACCTTGTTCGTCAAGAGGCATAATAATTAACTAACATGGATAAAGACAAAAACAAAAGTTCATTTGTATCGTTACTCATGTTGATTAAATCCAGCTGTTTCTGCTGATCTCCTTGCTTCCCCAATCTTCATCGGCCGCCAATCCTGAAGACCTTCGGTTCTCGAATGTCGACGGGGTTTGCAATCATTTCTTGAAACCACCCAGGTCAGCTCGTGAACCCTAATTTACCTCTATATCATTTCTTCGTCATTGTAATCAACCATCCTTTCCTTTAATTTAATAAGCCGTTTGCATCTTTATGATTGTATTGTAAATATTTGAAATCTCCTCCAACACTTGTCTGATTTAAGCTTCATAGTCCAAGCTGTTTCTGACGCTGGCCTTATGGTTGATCTTATCAATTGGTAGCCTCGCCAAGAGAATTTAAGATCTACTAGCTGTATGATAATAGGTTACATAGGCATAAGAGAAATTTTGGCTTTGAACTTATAGGAGATGCTTAGAAAATAGCTTTAATTTTGTTCCGGATCTTCTTTGCAGATATTATATTAATTGTTGATGAGTTCTATTTGGGCATGTATTAACTATTTGTAAAACTTAACTTGATTTGATTGTTGTGGCGTAACTATAGTGTTTATGTGGTCTACATTGTCGTTTACTGAATGGATTTGTAGATACTAGAGAAAAATAATATTTGCATCGATGTTGTACCTTCATTTGTCATCTTAGTTGATATCATATAAAGCCATGTATCAAAGAATATAGGATCTAGAGGGACTGCACTTTTGTGCCCCAAAATGAACTCCAGAAAAGGAGAGGGCCCCTGAAAGAGTTAGAGAGGGCTACAAATAAACCCGACCACTGTAGTAACTTTATGGTTGGGCATTTTACAAACTTACTTACTATATACTCATTCTGCTCCAAGCAAAGTTGAAACGTCATTTATTGGTGGTGTTATCACATCTTCCTTTTCCATAGAGTAAGTCAAGAAGATTGTAAGTTGTTTTTTTCTATGTGTCGAGTTTAAGCATGTGTTTCTGCACTAAAGAAGCCTCATCCAAAGTAGTTAATTTTGGCTAAGAAGATCTGTTACGAATCAAGATGTGTGTGGATTTCTTTTCCTTCGATAGATTTCAAGATTGAATAGATTTTGCATAGCTGTTCGGCTGGCTGATTCTGTTTCTTTAGTATCATAGTTGCAGGATTTGGTGTTTCTGTTGAAATGGTACATAGGAGAAACTTGTTTACAGGCTGTAGTTGGATCCAGATTATACGTTTCTCAAGATGAAACTAATGTCGTCAAATGACAGTCCAAGAGAAGGCTCTTCTGAAACAGAACCCATCTTAAACGAGTCTAAAAGTGTTGAAAGCTGTTCTTCCACATTTGAAATAAGAAGTGAATGTTCAATAGCTGTTGAGGATTCACATTGTCCAGATTTCAATGAAAATAGCAGTCTGGTAACTTCAGACCAACCACAGTGCCGTATATGCCTTGATACTGAAGGTCTGATGACTGTTTATAAGACATCAGAGATCTATTTCTGTATGATTATTATTTTGTATTTGAATTAATGCAACAGAAATCAATTTTATGGGATGTATGCGATCTAGAAGTTTCTTAGTTCAATACTGAGAGTTTCTTATAACTGGTCAACAGGAGAAGACTTGATTGCACCATGCCATTGTAGAGGCACCCAAAAATATGTCCACAGGTCATGTCTTGACAATTGGAGGTCAACCAGGGTAAGTTTTAAACTACAACAGTAGCTGAAATCAATATTTATATGGTGTTGCTCTTTTAGATGTTGATGGAGAAGTTAATCAGCAGTTGAGGGTGGTCCTATTTTTGCTCAAATAATTTAATTGTATCAATTCTTACTGCTGCATAATTACTAGTGCAGGAAGGGTTTGCTTTCTCTCACTGCACAGAATGCAGGGCAGTGTTTATACTACGTGCAAATGTCCCACCTGATCGCTGGTGGTTGAGGTTGAAGTTTCAGTTACTGGTTGCAAGAGATCATGCATTCATTTTCATCATTGTCCAGCTGGTATGATGAACAAACTATTTTAGTGAACTATTGTTTTAGATAGGTATAGACAATGTTATCATTTCTCATGCTGGAGTTTCCCCTTATATCGTCTTTCTTCAGTAATGAGTGACTTGTTTGTCACATACATAAATATGACAATGTTCTTGAGACATCATAGCTGATATTGGAGGTATGACACTGGTGCAGCTGACCATTTGTGCCCTTCTTGCTATGTAGAGTTCTATATTGTTAACCAATTTATGGTTGAAGCGAGCATTGTCGATTAATTTTCTGAATGGATGAGATAGTTTTGCTTGATACAACTTATGAATTCTTATTGAAATGTCAGCGTGTGCCTGGATGCTGACCAGCTACATGAATCCTTGTTCATTCATCTATCCATGTTTCTTGTTAATAGTTGTAATATATCATCTCATTTTAAAGTTGTGTAACTAGAGTTTTGTTTGGTTACTTTCAACAGATTGTAGCTTTCTTAGGTGTGCTGGTCTACAAATTTTATGGAAATGAACTGAGAGAAATGTTTGGGTATGAAGAACACCCATATGGGTTTTACACGATGGCTGGTACTCAATAATTCTATCTTTTTGTCAATTAATCCTGTACTGAGGTTCAATATTTGTCACAACATCACCTGCTAATTATGATGCAAGGGTGATGTATAATTAATGCTCGTAAGGTGAGTGACCAGGCAGAGATGTTTTGCTAATTCAAACCACCACCTCATGTTTAGGGCTTGTGTAATGGTTTATTATTATTATTGTTATTATTGTTGTTGTTGTTGTTATTATTATTATTATTATTATTATTATTATTATTGCTATTATTAATGTTATTGTTGTTATTATTATTATCATTATTATCATATTATTATTATTATTAATGCCAACATTCGGATCTTTGAAGATGCACCATGATCAGGCTTACAACACCTCACCACGCCTTTCCATGGAGGGCAAGCATGGGTCCCACGCCCATAATGGCCACATGGGTGGCTCATGTCCCCCCTCACAAGGCCATTATGTTTGCTCTTATTTTTTGGTCCCTCTTTATGTTTTTTGGAAGCTATTAGTCTCAAGTACCTTTTGCGCGTAGTTTATTTTAGGTTGTTAGGCTCATTCAAAGATTGGCGTATTTCTAAATTGATCTCTCTTTCTGTCCGTTTATGCATTTACACTCTTACAAGCTATTTTAATATGTCATTCTTTTTTATTTTCTGATTGCAGTCTTAGCAATTGTGTTGGTGGGCTTGCTCTATGGTTTCTTTATAGCCATTATCTGTGGACAACGTATCAACGAACGCCACTATCATATTCTTGCCAAACAAGAACTGACAAAGGTTAGCTCTTCCATCTCTTTTCTGAAAATGATGTATTGGTAGTAGTTAAAGAGCCCGTACATACAAGTTGTTATGTCACATCTATTGGTTAATATGGGGATAAAACAAACTACTAGTTTAAAATATGGACTCACCAACTACTGACATTGTAAGGACATGAAATGGATGCAAATATGGTTTTGATCGTCGTGAAAATGCTTCCTTCTTGCAGATAAAACTTTAACATGTATTGGGTATTTGGGACAAGTATAACCTTCTTTGAGTTCATATTTTGTTAGGATCAAACTGGTACGAAACACACGAATAAAGAACAATAAACAATAAACAAAGACACAAGCGATTTATAGAGGTTCGCTCGCGATGTGCAACCTACGTCCTCTTGGGGCAATTAGGGTTTTTCTTTTTATTAAGTGATAAAGATTACAAGTACAATGTGATGTATATATAGACTACAATTAGGGTTAATCCCTTTAGTTAATAATCTAACTAAACTTGGCCTAATTAGAACTTGGACCGACCGAGCCCAACTGCTCCAAATTAATTCACCTGAAGCCTACACCCAACAATTGTCCCACTTGGAGGCTTCAAAACATGTTCAGCTGCACTCCGCTTCTTTGTACTTCTGTGAACTCCCTCTGATTTTTGCACCCCTTAGCTACCCCCGCCTTCTCAACATTATTACTGAAGGCCAGCTGAAGCTATGCAAAGCTTCAGCTTATCCATCACCATAGATTTGGTAAACATATCGGCTGGATTCTTCGCACCTGAGATGTTCTTCAAACTGATTGCTCCATTAGTGATCAATCCTCTGACAAAATGATACCTCATCCCAATTTGATTTGTATTACCATGATAGCTTGGATTTTTGGCAAGTTTCACTGCACTCTCATTGTCACAATACAGTGAGTAATCAGACTGCTATTCACCCAATTCTTCAAGAAAAGTCTTTAAGTATATTAACTCTTTACTAGCTTCAGCAACAGCCATGTATTCAGTCTCTGTTGTTGATAGAGCTACACTTCTCTGAAGTCTGGACATCTAGCTAAATGTTGTTCCTCCCACTGTAACATACCCTGTAGTGCTTTTGAATGTCCCTTTACAACCACCCAAAACAGTATCAGTATACCCTTTGAGAATTGCATCTTTCCCCTTGAAACATAACCCCATTTTAGATGTACCCTTTAAGTATTTGAGTATCCACTTAACTGCTTCCCATTGTTCTTTCCCCGGTTCCCTCAGTCTCTATTGTTGGTAGAGCTACACTTCTCTGAAGTCTGGACATCTAGCTAAATGTTGTTCCTCCCACTGTAAAGACATACCCTGTAGTGCTTTTGAATGTCCCTTTACAACCACCCAAAACAGTATCAGTATACCCTTTGAGAATTGCATCTTTCCCCTTGAAACATAACCCTATTTTAGATGTACCCTTTAAGTATTTGAGTATCCACTTAACTGCTTCCCATTGTTCTTTCCCCGGTTCTGACATAAACCGACTAACTACCCTAACTGCGTGAGCAATATCTGGTTGAATGCAGACCATGGCATTCATGAGACTGCCAACTGCAGATGCGTATGGAATTTTAGCCATCTCTGTTATTCCTTCTTCAGATTTAGAAGACTGGTCTTTGGTGAGCTTGAAGTGACTTCCCAATGGTGTGTTTCTAGACCCGGTGTTTTCATTATTCATCTTGAATCTTTTCAACACTTTCCCTATGTATTTTTCTTGGGATAGTGTTAAAGATTCATCCTTTTTATTTATGATATTGCTCATCCCGAGTATCTGTTTGGTTGGACCCAAGTCTTTCATCTCAAATTCTTTGGACATTTCTTTCTTTAACTTGCTGATGTCTTTCATATCTAACCCTGCAATCAACATATCATCTACATAGAGTAGTAGAATGATATAAGAGCTGTTGAACCTCTTCAAATAGTAACAATGATCCATTTGACATTTCTTGTACCCTGACCTTTTCATGAAGTTATCAAACTTCAAGTACCACTGCTTGGGTGCCTGTTTTAGACCATACAAGCTCTTTTCCAGTTTGTAGACCCAGTTTACTTTCCCGACAACCTAAAACCCTTCAAGTTGTGTCATTTAAATTTTTTCGTCAAGGTCACCGTGTAGAAATGTTGTCTTAACATCTAATTGTTCTAGATTTAAGCCCTTTGCAGCTACCAGACTCAGAACCAATCTGATGGTTGTCATTTTCACAACTGGCGAAAAGATCTCATCGTAATCATCCCCCTTCTTTTGCTGAAAACCCTTGACTACTAAGCGAGCTTTGTATCGTTTAGACCCATCATGTTCTTCCTTGACCCTAAAGACCCATTTATTATGTAGAGCTTTTTTATCTAGCGGAAGCTTGGTTAGTACCCATGTTTTATTATGTAGAGCTCATTAAACATTATAAAAGCAAATTCTCGTATAAGAGAATTAGATGCTTTTGGATTAACCTTAGCTTGCAAGCTTAACCACCACTAGCATACATTTCTAACAGAGTTGGTTTCGAACTAGCATGGCGCACGACAAAGTTAGGCACTTTAAGCACAAATTCGTCCTTAAATGGAAAATTTATACTTTGTTTAGTAATACTATGTATATTCACTTTTACCAATTAAGCTTCTACTTGACTATTACTCGCCCCATGATTGTTGAACACCTAATAGTCAACCTGTTTGCACTAGGTTTGGTTTTGAATCGCCACTAAATGGTTATATGATCAATTTCCTCATTCAAATGACCAACTCGGCCATATTTAACCAAAATCAAATATTGGTATCATTTGGTCACCTAAGAGTGGATTTAAACTTCAGTTGCTCTAACGTTTTAGTTTGGAAACACTTCTATACGCATACCTGATCATTCAAAAACTATAATAGGCTAATCTGGTCAATTATGACAACCAAATTGCCATTTTTGTCATTTTAGGTCAAAATCACTATCTTTGCAAAATACCAATGATTTTTGAGACTAAACCTTGGATTAGCATCGACTTCAGTTCTAATTGTTTTTTAATCAATTTCAATTAATGATTGGTGATTCTAACACAATTTTACACAAAATTCCACTCTGACCACATACACTTCACTCTTTGTTTTTATCCTGTTTTAGCGAACCTCTAACGAATCAAGTATATTTTATGTTCCAGAAATGAAACCTATATCTAAGTGTCATTTCATTTTGTTGGACTTTGAACATGAGTTTGAAATTCAGTTTGACCATTTGCATTTACGACCAACAGTTCATGACTTTTAAACTCGATGTATACCAACATAATTTAAATGTTTCTAATTTATTATTAGAAATAATATATTTTCAATTTTATACATTGAACATTTGGGATGTTACACAAAAGCCATGAGGTATGGGTTAGGTACCTGGTTGCAAACTCTTGACATTTGTTCATGAGGTATGGGTTAGGTATCTGGTTGCAAACTCTTGACATTTGTTTGTCCTTCTCTGTTTCTATTTGATTATATTTATCATATAAGTCGGCAAAATCATTTAAGTATATATTGACCAAAGCTGATTTTTTTTACCTGCAGGAGTACATTGTAGAAGACAGAGAAGTGAACAATAATGTTGCTGAACTTGACCCCAGCCATGTGACAGAGCTAAGAATGCTGGGTCTTTATTAATGCACAAATGTGTTCAGATATTCGGTAAGGCCCATGTTTGTCATTTTTTTTCCCATATGCGGTGTATCATCTATCCATTGCTCCTAGTTTGCCTTGATAAAGAGCCAAGGATATTAGATTATGTTAAAAGAAAAAAACCAGGATGGTGTATGTTTAGGTGACTTTTTGTTGAGGTCTGGAAATTTCAATAATACAGTACAAAAAGTGTCCTATAGAACCTGTAAAAGGAGTATAATCAAATCTTGAATTGAATAGGTTTTTGATATTGATTAAATAAGAATTTACAACCATATATATAGAGAAGCTAATTACACTTTAGTACCCAAAACAATATTAAAGATGCTAACTACATAACCGACATAATCTAACATTCCCCCGCAAGTTTAGGGTGGGGAGCGACCTGCAACTTGGATCTTAAAAACTCGAATTTCTGAGAGGACAAAGGCTTCATAAAAATTAAATATTAGCTATTTGATTGTCTGTAGAGTTGAATAGTTTCCTTGAGTAACTTGTTCACGAACTAAGTGATAATCAACTTCAACATGCTTTGTGCGAGCATGAAATACTGGATTAGCTGTGAGAATAGGTTGCGCCAAGATTGTCACACCAATGCGGTGCTGCCTTGCTATTGAGTCCGAGTTCACGAAAGAGAGACTTCAACCAAATCAGTTCTGCCACGATGTCAGCAATAGCCTTATACTCAGACTTTGTTGAAGATTGAGATACAGTTCGTTGTTTTCGAGCATACCATAAAATAAGATTTGAGCCTAAGTAGATAGGATATCCCCCTGTGGATGGACGATCGATCAGGCAACCAGCCTAGTCAGAATATGAGAATGCCCGAAGATTTGAAGCCCAATGAGAATCAGAGAAGGCTTGAAGCCGATAGCCCGTATTGTGACGAATCTATAACCCGAGATTGATCGTGCCCTAAAGATATCGTAGGATACGTTTGACATCGGACCAATGGTTTTTAGTGGGAGCATGCATGAACTGGCAGACCTTGTTAACAACAAAGGCAATATCAGGACGAGAAAGAGTAGCATACTGAAGAGCACCAATTGTCTACCTATACCGAGAGGTATCTTCAAGTAACATGTTGTTATCTGGTAAGAGCACGTGAGAGATGCTCATGGGGTAGAGATAGGTTTGCAATAAGCAAGACCAGCCCAATGCAAAATATCACGAATATATTTCCGTTGCAAAAGTACCAAATCAGAACCGTGCTGGACGACTTCAACCCCCAAAAAAATAATGTTACTACCCCAAATCCTTAAGTGCAAAAAAAGAATTGAGACGGTCAATGATCGTATATATAGCACTAGAGTCGTTACCAGTGATGAACTTATGATGATGTCGTCAACATACACAAGGAGATAAACAAGTGAGCCCGAGGAGTTGAGAATGAAAAGTGACGAATCCGTTTTAGACCCATAAAAGCCTAATTGATGAAGAGCAGTGGATAGTTTTGCAAACCAGGCACGAGGAGCTTGCTTGAGCCCATATAGAGTAGGACCCCGGATAGAGTAGGAGTGAGGGTCACTTTGCTGTGCGGCGGCGAGAGTTTTAGAGGTGGGTGGTTGTGATGGAACGGCGCGAGCGGCTAAAAACATGGATTAGGGGCCTTGTCGAGCTTCGCTCCGCTGCTCTTCGTCATTAAGCATGGTAACAGTCTGATCCCAATCTACCCCATTCTGATTGATCAATAAGGCTGTGGTGTTATACTCTTCGTCATCAATCTACCCCATTCTGATTGGTCAGGAGTCGGTTACGGGGTGGTCAACGTCAGCCAATTGGTTCACGAGATCAATCAGTCGCTGGCAATAATCGTCAACGGAGGAGCAAGCGTTGAGCGTTAAATTACAAAACTTTGTCTCCATGGCGGCAACGCGAGCCTTCTTTTGCTCAAGAAGATTTTCTCCAACTTGGACCAGGCTGTGCGAGCGGTGGCTTTGGTGTCAAGGATTCGCATCAACAAATCATCCGAGACTGTGATGTAGATCCATTGCAGGACCAACGCATCGAGTTCCTTTCATGCTTGATAATCAGCCGATGTATCGGCTGGAGGAGCAGTGCCGTCAATGTGGTCAGAGACCTTGTAGGCTATTGCATGTAATTTGAACAGCTTAATACAGGAGGAATAGGTAACCTTCGTCCCATCTAGGGTTCGGATTTTGGTTTGGATGTTAGTAACAGAATAGGCAGGATGAAGGGAAGAAGGTTTGGACGAAGGTTCAACAGCCTCTTTGGTCATGGCTTATATGCGGACGAATCCGGTGAACAAGAAAGTAATCGGAAAAAAGGGAAGGGAAGAGAGGGTATTCAGAACCTTAGCTCTGATATCATAAAAGAGGTTTATGATATGAATTCTTGATGATCTTATTGAATAACTCAAACCCTTTAAATAGAGATCCATACAACCGATAATATGGAAGAGATATACAAATATTCAAATTATGTAATGCATATCTATTCCTAAATTATAAGCATAATAATCTAATGGTAAACAACTTGTAAATATCCATAATAATCGACAATCTAAGATAGTGGATAGTTTTGTAAACCAGGCACGAGGAGCTTGCTTGAGCCCATACATGGACTTGTTCAAAAGGCACACATAATCTGGTCTGGTCGTATCAATGAAACTAGGTTGTTAACGCATATAAACGGTTTCCTCAAGATTTCCATGTAAAAAGGCGGTTAGGATATCCAATTGCCTGAGAGGCCATTTGTTTGAGATGGCCAGCGATAAACAGTGCAAATAGTAGCAGGTTTAATGACCGGGCTAAAAGTCTCATGATAGTCAATTCCATGTTGTTGATAGAAGCCCTTAGCCACAAGCTGAGCTTTGTATGTGTTAATCATGTCGTTTTCATCCGTTTTTAACTTGTAAACCCAACCCATTTACAATCAACCACATTAGTATTAGGGACCGGGGGCACTAGTGTCCACGTGCCATTCCTGTGTAGCGCAGCCAACTCATCAGCCATAGCTTGGCACCATTCTATAGAGTTGTTAGCAACGGTAAAACTGGCAGGTTCAAGTAGGTAGTGATGGGGAAGTGGTGGCGGTATAGGTTGCGGGATTATAACGGTAGTCTGTTTGGGATTGGAACAAAGATTAGAAGGTCGAGGCCGCGGGGATGGTGAAGATTGAGAGACAAGGTCTGGGTGAGCAGGTTGTGGGGAAGGGGGTGATGGTGGGGCTGATGAGGAAGGAGGGATAGTTTCTGGTTGGACAGGTTATGTAGAGGGTGGAGATTGTGGAGATAATGGTTGGGGAGCTGGCGGTGGTGAGACAGAAGAGGGTGGTGATGAGGTAGGTTCGGGTGGAAAACCAGGTGGTGGATTAGGAAAGATAGAGATGTATGGAAGGTTAGATGGTGGTGTAGAATGGGTAGGGGGTGGAGGCAGATAAGGTAAAACAAGTTTGTTGAAGCGAACGTGTCTAGCAACATAAATCCGTTCATTGGAAGGATCAAAACATCGATAACCATGGTGAACAGAGCTGTAACCAAAGAAAACACAATGAGTTGAGCAAAAATCAATTTTGTGATGATTATACGGACGAAGATGAGGAAAACATTGACAACCAAATACTTGTAGAAACAAGTAATCAGGCTTATGTTTAAAGACATATTCAAAGGGAGATTTATTAGAGGACACACGAGAGGGGAGCCGATTGATTAAGTACACGACAGTTTCAAAGGCAAAGTGCCAAAAAAGTTGTGGCCGACTAGAATGAGCCATGAGGTGAGTCTAGTTTCCACAACATGACGATGACGACGTTCAACGAAGCCGTTTTGCTCACTTGTGTGAGGGCGTGAACGTCGATAAAGAATGCCAAGATTACGACAAAAGTTGGTAAGAGGACGAAACTCCCTTCCTTAATCAGATTGGATACATTTCAGTTTGATGCTAAATTGGCATTAGGCCATGGTGATAAAGAATGTTAAAACTGGATAGACATCAGATTTTTGAGTTAAAGGATAACACCACATATATCGCGAGTGGTGATCAACACATAATAAAAAATAACGATGACCATCAACAGATGGTGCATATGAGGGGCCCCAAACATAACAATAAATAAGATCCAAAATATTATTGCTATGAAAAATAGAATCTGGTAAAGACAATTGTTGGATCAAGTAAGGCTGGTGCAACCAAAACAAACACTTAGACAATTTGGTGCAACTGATGAAGAACTTCCGAAGGCAAATGCTGAGCTTTCGAAGGTCAAGTTTGAAGGAGCTTCCGAAGAGAAACTCCAACTTCCGAAGATAAAGTCTTCCTTCTTCCGAAGTTCAACACTTAGAAGAAATCAAGACAATGACTTCCAAAGTATGAATGCCTGAAGAATGTCTCAAGCCTTGGAAAAGAAATAGTCTCTTCCGAAGTATAAGTGGCTTCGGAAGAACTTGTTCTTCCGAAGCCAATTAATCTTCGGAAGAACATACTAAGAACCAGTGGACATAAGTATGGTCCTTCTGACACTCCGCTGCAAATCTCTAAAATACTGCATGGTGTTTTCTCACGCCCATGTAGTGACCATACTTTATTCTACTGTTCATTCCTTATCAGTTAGTACAGTTACCAACTTAGTTGGTGACAAAAGGTAAGTCATGGACATGTCATGACTACCAAATTTTAGATAATATTTTATCTAAGATACCTTAACTTTAGTAATGTAGTATTTGCTTTAGTTATAGGTTTCCAGCTGGTATCAAAGTATATCTGGCTGTAGGTAGTAGTATATATAGTTTCTCATTGTAACTCATGTAATATGCTTGTAAGAGTCTTGTAATACTTTGAGTTGAGAAGTAATATATACAAGTATCTTGAAAATTATATTCTTGTGTTTTGATTACTTAGTATAATATTATCAACTCTTAGAGGGACTCTACATCATCTAACCGAGTGTGATTTAGTGAGTTTGAGAGACAACATAAGTGTTGAATGACAAAACTCGATCCTACAATTGGTATTAGAGCTTTTTAGGCTCTTGATTGTGAGATCTTACCATCCAAATCAACCTTTTTCTTCACTCATTTTTTCACCACACTCAAAAATGGCCCTCAACCAAAAGTCTGAATGTGAATTGGGGACGATGACCAAAGCACCTATCATCACCCCTGAAAACTTCAGATCATGTAGCAGACGTATTGAAGGCTTCATCAGATATCAAGACAGCAAAATGTGGAAGTCTATCACCAATGGCCCTTATAAGCCAAAGGTTGCAGCACCAGGTGGAAATGATGCTATGATAGAGAAAGCAGTAGAAGATTATTCTGATGAAGACAACAAACGGCTGGACATCGACAACAAAGCTATGACTGTTCTCATGTCTGTCATACCCAACTCTATCATGGTAGGCTTTGAGAATTGCCAATCAGCCAAAGAACTCTTTGATGCTTTGACTCAGATGTATTCAAGCTCCAATGACTTCAAGAAAGATTCACTGAAGCAGCAGTTTGAAAACTTCACTTATATTGCTGGAGAGACCCTTAGCCAGCAATACTTCAGGTACATGAATCTTATCTCTTCACTTCAGTTCATGGGAGTGTCTTCTGAAATGAGAGTTATCCCAAGAAAATTCATGAGTGCTCCCCCAAATTAGTGGACGTTCTACTATGTCTCTATCAAGTGGACAAAAAATCTGAACTCCCTCACCATGATTGAACTATATGGCATCCTTGATGGATACCGTTTAGAGATGGAGAGCAAGAAAGGCCACCAGGTGAGCAGACCCTCAAACCTTCATGCTAGCAACGCTTTATTGGTTGCTGAAGGCTCAAGACCCTCCCAACCTCACGAAGTCCTGCAAGAGTTAACATCACCAGATCTTTATCTTTCATTGGTTCTCCAATATTGGCTAGAGCAGTCACATATTGTTGCGCCTTGCTAAGGTAATCGACCGATTTTTCATCGCCCTTCATGGTGATTCTAAGAAGTTGATTTTTGAGAGTAAATTTGCGAGCGGAGGTAACAAGCGCATAAGCCCTTTCAAGAGATAGCCATACCTCACGAGATGTGTTGCCTTGAACATGTTGGTAAGATTCTTCGATACGATGGAGATAATGAGTGTACGGATGTGGGCATCGTTTGGGATCCACGGAAGATAACTTGGATTATCAGTTGTGGCAGACTCATTGGTGACTTTCTGTTATGGGCACGGAACTGTTCCATCAACATAACCAAAAAGATTATGGGAGGTGAGAAAAGATTCGGTCATAGAATGCCAGTAGCCATAGTTTGTAGGCTGAGGGTGAAGGCAAATTTGTGGGAGTTATGAGTGGTTTTCTCCTGGTTTCAGAAGGTTATGATTGTAGCCATGATAACAGCCGAAAAAAAAACTGGTTAGAGAAGAGAGGAAAAAATCTGATCGGTAGAGATTTGTGATGTAGGGTTGATACCGAAAAATGGTTCGGCTGAATTATGGTTACAGAGGATGACGGAGCTGCGAATTTTGTTTGGATTTGATTAGGCTCTAACACCAAATCAAATCTTGAATTGAATAGGTTTTTTATATTTGATTAAATCAGAGATTACAACCATATATATAGAGAAGCTAATTACACTTTAGTACCCTAAACAATATTAAAGATGCTAACTACATAACCGACATAGTCTAAGTTTGTTTGTTTTTGGCTTCAGACCCATACCTTAGGTACTAGCAGAAAGGTCTATATGAATTACATTTTATTCTTTAGCTTCTGCGAGTAGATGTTAATCCTTTTAGAGCCTCAAAATTTCCGTTTATTTTTTTATGGTGTTATTATCAAATTTGTTAGTAGTTCCTGGCTGACGCACATGAATTGTTACCTTCCAGGTCTTGCGGTTGATTCTTAGGTGGTGTTTCAGGAGTGAAAGCCATAACGTGAGCCAATTTAGTTATACCATATTAACTGGCTGACAATTGGCTTGGAGATTCTATTTGGAGATAATTACTATATTGTGTTGTAAATGTATTTTTTACACGTACAGATGATTCACTCATCCATCCCCATATGTGTATGCATGTATGTATCTGGTAAGCTCCACATCCATTATATAGAGATACAAGATTAGCTGTTTTCTCTCTTTATACTATTGTTTTTGTATATTTGGAGTAGAGGTGGCAAAAGAAGTCCAAGAATGTGATTTTGGGTCATAATGGGTGTTTTAAAAATAGAGATGGGTTAGAATGGATTGAATAAAAAACACAAAGGGGTCAAGATGGGTTAAAAGATTTTTTGGAAAAAAATAAGCATAGGTCAAGATGGGTTTTCAAAATTAGAGCTTCAAGTCACAATAAGTCAAGGTTTCTTTCACTCAAATTGATCACCTTCGTCGAGTTTCATCGCGCACCACCACCGCAACACCATCGAACCACCACCATACCACCACCACACCACCACCACACCACCACTGGTCCACCGCACCACCACCGGCCACCACACCACCACCGGTCCACCGCATCTACAACCTCCCACCTCCGTCAAGTTTTATCGTGCACCATCACCGCACCTATAATCGGGCTCTGCATTAGTCTCCACCTTCGTTGAGTTTCATCGCTCACCACCACCACACCTACGGTCGGGCCTCCGCTTCACCATCGCACCATCATCGTCGCTTTATTAAAGGTACCACCCTTTATAAATGAAGTCGTATATGTATCTTTTTGAGCTCGTATAAGCATCTGTTTATATGTGTTGTTGGATTGTAGAAAACTAGTATAATAGTATTGGCTTTTTTAAAAAAATGATCCATCTTGATCTGAACCCATCATGATCCGAACCCATCCTAACCCAAACCCATCCTGATCTTTTTTTCTAAATGACCTATCCTAACCCAAACCCATCCTGACCCAAATCCATCCTAACCTAACAACCAACCCAATCCAACCCACCCATTTTGCCACCTCTAATTTGGAGTATCTATATTTTCTTATGCATCAATTCGGGGATGGCAGGGATGTCTTTCTTTCTGAGAGCTTCCCCAATGACATCATCACCAATAAGGGTGTCAAAAAACGTGCTGAGCCAGCAACCTGCCCCTCTCACAGTCACTCCGTGCCTTTTAAAACCGACCTAACACATAACATATTCTCTCTCATGCTCTCCTTTCTTCCCACTCAAACTACTGGTTTTTTCATATTCATCCCTAAGAACTTTACCACCCTCTCTACAACTCGTCACCTCTCTCTTTCACCTCAGTACCTCAACTTTTTTCTCTTCTAAATACGTTTATAAACATACTATTGTGGATACTCTTAGAGTGAAAATATGAATGCCCATGTCACACCTTTCTCTCTCCTATCCAACTTGCCCCTCTCACACCCCATAATTCTTCACATTCTAGCCCGAGATCTACTCTAGAGATGGGCAAAATAACCGGGTACGGGTAGGACCTGTTAGAAGGTGTACCCGGTTTGGACCCGAAAAAACCAGTGGGTAGGAACCGAGTTTAGGTTTATACTTCTCAAGAACCCGACCCGACCTAGACCCGACCCGAGTGTACTCGGGTTCACTAGATTTTGTCTTTTTTGCCCCATAAGTTAGTATAAACATGTGTGGGTTGATATGGTTGAGTACCCAAGTCCCAAACGCAAAAACATACGCAAAAAACGTAAAAAATACTCTCGTTTACTCTCGTTTTACATTTTCACTCCCTCGTTTTACACTTTCACTCTCTTGAATCTTGATATGGCTCGCTAACAATCTTCCGTTGGTCAAGGTTCGTCCAACGCTCCAACCGTCGTCCGTGTTCTTGATCGTGACATGGATGTTTGGTACAATTGGGATATGGTTGAGTTGAGTGACGAGTCTTTAAAGGCTCATTGCAAGTTTTGCGAAGATTTGCTTGCTAAAGATTCTAACACGACTTTAAGCAAACACATTAGCAAGAAGTTTCGTAAGTCGTTGAAAAGTAATCCGGGTTCGCAACAAAAACAATTAAGTGGAGACGGTGGAATCTTAAATTACGACATTAAATAGCACTGATGTTACGTGTATGTATAAGTAGCACTGATGTTACGTGTATGTAACACATTGCTATTATGTATACGTAACATTGTGTTATGATGTAACATCGATTCTACTTACACATATTAGCACTGTCACAAAGATATTTTCAGTCTTCTTTGTTGATGTTAGAATAGGATGTGGCCTTTTACTTTGTTGTAAATTATGGTCCTCCAAAATGTTTGAAGTAAACATGTAGCTTAGCTTGATACCTCTCTATGCCCTTGCCATATAGCTATCGATAACTTTACAAACATTCAAATTTTCCACATCATTTTTTAAAAGTGTCTACAAGCATCAAATAAATATAATTAATTAATTAGTAAATGTGAATGTTAAAAATCATAATAAATTTTAAAAAGAATCTTACAGTTAGCTTGTGGCGTTATCTCGACCTAACTTCATTCGATACATGCCTCCATTCTTTATATTGTTAGCTACAGTTGTTACGCAAAATATAGCCATGCTCGCACATAAAAGATGAATCATTTTCATTTATTACTTTTCTTGTTAGAAAATTTGAAATCCACTGTCAATCTCTTCTTAGATGCTTTCATTACATTTCAAGCTCTTTTGCAACATGTAATTGATCGTCTTTCAATATCAAAGATCATAAGTGATCCTAATTAATCATTAATAAATATATTTAGGAATAGATAGATCTCGCTACTTCTTATAGCCATTTATCTTTCAGGAGTATATTTATGTACTTGCTCATGGTTTCAACGGATCGATTTTGTTGTAAAATACATGTTATGACAATAAATTTAGTTTACTAATTGTGAAACGTTTAATCATGTGAATGTATCAACAGAACCATTTGATTCTAAACAGACTCCTTTTTTGGGGCACAACAAGAATTTTTTATTCAAAAGTAATGTCAAAGGTTTTTTCAACCATTATACGTCGAGGAACATGTTAGGGTGTATGTGTGACTCGTTTAGATCATGAACTAGAACAAAGGAAAGATTTCGGGCATGAAAAGACAAAGAATAATGATGAAAGTTGGTTTGTTTATCCACAACAAGAAAAATATCAATTGGGTCTATTGGTTTTAGTAAAAAGCCAAATAACCGTTCCTAGCAACGAACACCTTCCTACTACAAGGCATATAACTCTTTTGAGAAATGCCCAAAAAGCGTCTGTCTACTAGCTCAATTGAGAACAAGGTGTCGAACTAGACTGATAACTGATCGTTTATCAAAGCGCCTCTTAAAAGGCAGGTGTAAGGTTTCATGAAAGGCTGATACACCTAAAACATTTAAAGTCTCTTCTGCATGCATGCACTTTAAGTGCAAAGTAGAAATGTTTCGGAAGTTTTACACCCTGCATCAGAATTATTCTAAGTGTAAAATCTTCCGAAGCCAAAACCAACATCTTCCGAAGCCAAAAGTGAAGTCTTCCAAAGCTTCAAAGACAAAGTCTTCCGAAGCCAAGAAGTGAAGACTGATTTCTTTCGAAGACTTTTAACACATGCTTTATTTGATGTACTTTTCCATAAAGCTGGACCACTTTCCGCTGCAACTCTGATTACTCACCAACTTACATAAGTTGGTGAAAGGTCCATGCTTTTGGTAAATGTACATTGAGGTCTTGAGTCTTTTGCTTTCTACTTTATGTACTTTTATCCTTTTTGTAATATATTAGGATGTGAACTATGGCATGTCATAGTCACTAGTCAAAAGACAATCTGCCTTTTAACTCTACATTTGATTTTGTTGTTGTCTAGATCATATGTTTCCAACTGGCTTTCTAAGCATGGCCGGTTGTAGGATGTAGTATAAAGTATCTCAGGTCTTTATATCTTTCTTTATACTTTGTAACACTTGTAAAGAACTTGAGAGCAATATACAACATTCTTGAAAACCAATATTGTAAGGTTTCATATAAGGCTGATGCACCCAAAACATTCAAAGTCTTTCCTGCATGCATGCACTGAAGTACAGAGTAGAGATGCTTCAGAAGTTTACACCATGCACTAGAAAATATTCTAAGTGTAAAATCTTCCGAAGCCAAGATCAACATCTTCCAAAGCCAAAAGTGAAGTCTTCCGAAGCTTCAAAGACAAAGTCTTCCGAAGCCAAGAAGTGAAGACAGATTTCTTCCGAAGACTTTTGAACACATGCTTTATCTGATGTACTTTTCCATAAAACTGGACCATCTTTCCGCTGCAACTCTGTTTAGTCACCAACTTACATGAGTTGGTGAAAAAGTTCCATGCTTTTGGTAACTGTACATTGAGGTCTTGAGACTGTGCTTTCTACTTTATGTACTTTTATCATATTTGTAATATATTAGGATGTGAGCTATGGCATGTCATAGTCACTAACAATCTGCCTTTTGACTCTAATTTGATTTTGTTGTCTAGTTCAAATGTTTCCAGCTGGTCTTCTAAGTATGGGCGGCTGTAGGATGTAGTATAAAGTATCTCAGGTCTTTGTAACTTTGTTTATGCTTTGTAATACTTGTA
This sequence comes from Flaveria ramosissima, assembly GCA_025215565.1. Taxonomy (NCBI): domain Eukaryota; kingdom Viridiplantae; phylum Streptophyta; class Magnoliopsida; order Asterales; family Asteraceae; genus Flaveria; species Flaveria ramosissima. Next base: position 267,993 of record CM046034.1, read on the forward strand.
AAATAACTTGAAAGCAATATACAACATTCTTGAAAACCATATACTTGTGTTGTTTGCATCATTTTCTGTCTCACATTTTACTTGTGTTCTTAGTATCAAACATATACGTTACCAGTTCCCTATTTGATATGTTAAGTGTTCTAAAGCTCTCTCCTCATTGTGTTGTTGTGTTGTAAGTGACCAGCCCTTAAACGGTCCTGTAAATATCCTTGTGTTGTTTGTTCTTGTTCTGTCTCATACTTGCTTGTGTTCTTAGTATCAAACCATATTATTCTCAGTTCCCCATTTGATCTGTTAAGTGTTCTATAACACTCTCCTTATTGTGTGTTGTGTTGTAAGTTACCATCCCTTAAACGGTCCTTCAATTGGTATCAGAGCATTCCAGGCTCTTGATGCTAAGATCTTATTATCTTAAGATCCCTCACACACACAAAATACTTAACATCTCAAATGGCAGCTCTTACTAAAGCTGATATGGAAACTGGAACCATGACAAAGTCCCCACTGATTACTCCTGAAGACTTTGACACTTGGTGCCAAATGGAAGGGTTTATCAAGTCATAAGACTCCAAGATGTGGGAATCTGTTGTCTCAGTGTCTCACATACCAAACACCTCTTCAGCTGCTGCTGGGGGTGGTATCATTCCAAAGGTTGTGGCTGACTATTCTGAAGAAGACAGGAGGAGAATAGATATTGATCAAAAAGCCATGACAGCCCTTTAAACTGCTCTTCCCAACTCCATATACAGAGGCTTTAAGAAGTGCAAAACAACTAAACAACTATGGGATGCACTGAAGCTGATGTATGAGGGGTCAACTAAAGCCAAGGAGAACAAGAAGGATCTCCTAAAGTAGCAGTTTGAAAACTTCACCTTCAAATCAGGTGAAACCATGACTCAGCAATACTTCAGGTATGTTGAGATTGTGGACACTTTAATGGATGTTGGAGTGACTCTTGAGAACATAGACATTGTAAGGAAGTTCATGTCATCTCTTCCTAGACAATGGACACATTATTGTGTTGTTATTAAGAGAACTGAGAATCTTAAGACTCTTACTCTAACAGAGTTGTATGGTATTCTTAGTGGATACCAGATGGAGATGAATATTCAAAGTTCATCTAGTAACTCCATCAATCAACTGTGTTCAGCCCTCCATATGGTTGAAAGGGATAGTAGAGAACCATAGCATCATCTTATCTGCTACCCTGACAACTCACAAAAGGGTCCTTTCATCACCTTCCACGAGACACCAAGAGAAAGTTACACTCAAGGAAGCCCATTCCAAGAGACAAGCTCTTCACAAGCCTTTGTGTCTTCTGATGAAAGCACAACCAACTTTCTTTTCACCCTTGAAGACCTAGACTGTATTCATCCAGATGATCTGGAATACATAGAGATAGTTCAACAAATGGCTCTTCTCACTCATAGAGCCAAGAAATTCTACAATAGGACAGACAAGAAGTTTCCAAGCAATGTAGCTAGTGGAAAGTTTAGGCTGGACAAAAGCAAAGTAAAGTGTTATAACTGTAACCAGATAGGCCACTTTGCAAGGGAGTATAAGGCACCAAGGACAAATGGTGGCCAAACACAAGCCAGACCAGACTACACTAAGAGGGCCACCCAGAATGAGAAGCCAAAGCAGCAAGCTGCAGTTGCTATTGAAGAAGGAGGCTTTGACTGGAGCTTTCAGGTGGAAGATGCATTTCCAAACCAAGCTCTAATGGCTGACCATGATGAAGAAAATGTATTAGAACATCTCTGTACACCTGAATGTATTGCTAAAGTAAATAGATACAGGTCCTATAACTTAGAGATAAAATCTGATCTTGAGTCTTTAAGTATCCTAAAATCTGATTTCAAAAGAGCTAAAAATGATTACAAACCAAAGATAAAGGACTTAGAGAAAACCTTTTCAACTCTTAAACATGAACATACCAACTATAGGACTCAGATCAAAGATCTCATAACTAAGTTGACTGAATGCCAGGCTGAGCTTGTGATAAGCAAAGCCAGGGCAGGAAAATGTGTTCTTGAAGAAGAGAACTTCAAGAACATTATATCCTCATCCTTGTATGCAAAAGTTTGTTATCAGAATAAATAGGGACTGGGATCTAGTGAAATAGATCCTCCACATACAATCTTGTCTATAAGATCTCCTAGGTGTGAAACTTATGAAGATGAGTTTCCCTTCATAGAACCCATGAGTGAAGAGGATGAACAGGAAATAGTGAAGGATGCCTCTGAGCAGAGTGAAGAAGAGCATTCTAAGAAGGGTTACTATTCCTCTAAGGAGAGTAAAAGAGTTGGGATGACCAAGTCAAGAAGAAAGAACTTGATCAGAAAAGCCAAGAGGAAGTTCAAGAAGGCTCAAGAGATCAAGGCCACCTTTAACTCTGTGCAGAAATAAGTCTTCATCTCTACAGGTTTTGAGGTGGTTAAGGCTGAAGACACAAACTTGAACTCTAGTACCAGGAGTTCTAATTCGTGTCCAAATCATCCTAGCATCAAGAAGAAGGCTGATCAGTTGTGTACCACTGCTACACAACCTGAACCATCCAGCTCCAAAGGTAGTTCTATCCTAAAAGAATTGCCACAACATCTGCAAAGATAAAGATGGAGAAGAAAAGTGATCAAGTTCAGCTTTGTCCTCAGAAGAAGACTCTTAGAAAGAAGAAAATGGACTGTGTTATGTGTGGGAGTACTTCTCATCTTGCTAAAGATTGTCTCTACAATCCAAGAAGTACTATCCACATGACCAAGAAGAAAACTTCTGAGAGCTTGAAGAAGAAGCAAGCTTCGGAAGGAAAAACTTTTCCTTTCGAAAGCTCCAAAATGAAGGAGAAGACAAGTGTAAACTTGCCTTCGAAAGAAAATTTGGTCTCGGAAGAAAGGAATACTACCGAAGTACTAAAACCTGCTGCAGTGTTAGCAAGATCTTCCAAAGGGTCAGTCATCAAAACTTCCGAAGTGTTGAAGGTCAAGTCTAAGCTTCCAAAGGTGGTGTGGAAGACAAAGAAAGACCAAGTGACTGAAAGTTCTTCATCAACATCAGAAATTGATCCTCAAAAAAATGACAATAGGATCAATTACGGTTGCATTGTCCTCAACTTCTTATGATAAGCCCAAGACCAATAAGGCTTGGGTTTCTAAATGTAACTAACCATCTCTTTTGTACAGGAACAGCTCAAGACAAACAGAAATGTATGGATCATTGATAGTGGCTGTTCTGCAATGGGTCACTACTCTAAAATTTTGAGAAAATTGATGGAGGACCAGTTGCTTTTGGAGGAGATGCTAGAGGTTACATAACTGGAAGGGGCAGAGTCACAAATGCTAAGCTCAGCATTAAGAAGGTAAACTTTGTCAAGGAGCTTGGATACAATCTTTTGAGTGTATCTCAATTTTGTGATCAGAGTCGTAACATGCTCTTTACTGAGCATGAGTGCATTGTTCTTAGGCCCAGGCTGGTCATTCCTCAGGAGCATAGCTTTCTCAGAGCCCCCGGGAAAGGGAACATATACAAGATGGATTTTCAAGAAACATCTCCCTCAGGAGAAGTTTCATGCTTTCTATCTAAAGCAAATACAGATGAGTCTTTCCTCTGGCATAAAAGAATGTGCCATGTAAACTTTAAAAATATAAATAAATTAATTAAAAATGATTTGGTAACTGGAATGCCAAAGAAAGAGTTTACAAGTGATGACCACTGTGTTGCATGCCTTAAGTGGAAGCAACACAAGGTATCTCACAAGCCTAAGGAAAGAAACTCAATCACTACTCCGGTACACTTATTACATATGGATCTCTTTGGCCCCACCAGTGTAATGAAACTCAATCTTTAACCCTCCCCCTTACTAAGACTACAAAATGTTTGCATAAATGGAAAATCAAACTAGTGATGACTCTAATTAGGTTTAATATATAAATTAAACCCTGACTAACAATGAAAATGGCCCTCTCCGTCACATACCGATACCTGTCAGATTCCATAACTAATGAATCTCTTTCTTTTTCAACTCTTTCCCGTTACACAAGAAGATTCTTGCAAAACGTAGTAGTTATATTGCCTGCCGATCTTGGGTAAATTACTAAATGTAGTAGATCACACCGGAAAGATATGGAATGTGACAAATAAACAATAGCATAACAACCGAAATCCTTCAATTTTCCAAATGAATTGGCTTATTCGAAAAAGGCCTTGTTCTTTGGAAGATCTATCTCGTGTCTGTTACTGCATGGTTCCACTCTACAAGAACTTCGAATCATTCTCAATTTGCATGTGACGGAGAACCCAATTCATTGTATTTGGTTAAGCAAGCCCCACCGTCGGCTTCCAGCCAAACAAAAAAGTAAGCGCCTAGCATGAAAGGTTGCTTTACAAAGTAATAAAACGTTAGCGCTTTAATTTGTTTGATTTCTTGTTAGTTTCATAATTAATAAGGGGCGGAGCTTGAATAAGTGTGTTTGGCCTGTGCTCCAAATTGAATGCTAAAATTCTAGCTTCAAGCATTCTGCTGCTCTTAATCATATTATGGAAAATGAGGCACAAGAATCAATTTCTTTCGTGCTTGTTAGAGCTATTAAGCATCTTAGACCAGTGCACCCCAATTTTCAGCTGGATAGAAAAGTGGAAACTTTCAATGGGATTAATTTAGGGTATATGAACTTCCTTTAATTTTCCAATCCCAAGAGAAGTACAAATTTCATAATCATAACGAGTGTGTAGATTTTACGTATTTAGATTCTATTTATATAAAAGGGTTTGTTACAATCCCATCCAACATGTATTCTTATTCAAAATTGGATTATCGTAACATATAGAAAGATAAATTCTATATGAAGCAAGCTCACCACTGAGCTTAATAAAAATCAAATCTAAACAAGTCAACCCTTTCAAGTTCCCAACCCAAATATTGGTTACTTTTTTCATACATATAATATCACTTTTTCTTAGAGAATTCCTGATAGAAATATTTCTGTGTATATTAACATTTTTTTCTTGATTTAAGGTGGTGAGCGAATCTTTGCTCTGCCGGAAAGAAAGAATCTTATTGGAGCGGTGACAACAATGCAACGGTTTCACCCACTCAGTCAACAATGCAACGTTTTCACTCCACTAGCGGCTCGAATTCGTCCTATAAGCTATTGCTTCAGCCTCTCTTGGCTTCACTCTCTCTCATGACCGATATATGATCTCTCTACATAGTGATCCGCCTTCTAGAAGCTTCGCTAGAAGCGACTAGTCGCTTCCCAAATGCCCTTTTCCTTTGCTACTAGGAGAGTCGCTAGCTTGCTTGCATTCTAGAAACGGTAGCTTCCACGCCCTTCCTTCCTACGGAAAAGGATGTGAATGATCGTGACAACCCTTAAAATTCTATAAAGTGATTATGTTCCCTCTCTGTTTTTTCAGGATTCCGAGCATGAGCAGACCCATCCTAACATCATTTATGAGGAGCCGGACGACCGAAGCCTCCACTTCAGATAAAGATATCTCCGAGGCAACTCTCCTGGCAAGAAAAACTTGATCTATTTCTATATTTTTGCGGATTCGGTTAGGAGGGACAAAAGGCAGATGCTTTCTATTAGTCAAAAGCAGATCCCGCATGATCCTACAATCCACTTACCTAGAAATAGAAATAGTTTTAATTTTTGTTTTATATATCCATTTTCATGTCAATTTATTTTTTTCTACACATTTTAGTTAACATATTTTATGTACATAATATGTATTTAATATCTACACATATTGTAACATTTTAAATATTATGTGGGTATTTATTTTGTAATGTAATTTTAAAAATTGTAAAAAGTTATTTACTTGATTTATCTACATGTTACACATATTTTGTGTTGGTAAAATATAGTCAGTTACCTACACATACATTAGTATTAGCATAAGTGTATATATATACATATATATACATATATATGCCATGTCATTTTCAGAAAAAAAATACAATATTATTTAATTAATTTACTTAATTTATCTACATATTTATTTACAAACAAACTTTGAAAGAAACTTGGAGAGAATTATTTCATTTTTAAAACATGAAAAAACTAACTTGGAAAAACCCAAATTGATGATGTCTAGTGAGATTGAAATCTACATAGGATGATATAACAATAGCAAATTCCTATGTCGATAGATACCATGTTCATTCTAAAGAGTTTGAGCAATTACTTGCTTCACTAAGAAATCCCAAAATTTGTACCAAACCAAAGCATATTTCGGGTATAAGGCTGTTGAACACCCTTTTATAAACTCAAACATATACCCCCAGATGCAGCTTTGATGTGAAAGAAAGTGTAAGTGCCGATCCCATTCTGAGGAGGAATGAAGTTGTTGAAGTTGATGATGCGGATAACTTTAAAGATAAGATTATTCAAAATGAAAAGTAGGCACCCCTTGACTTAAAGAACTATATCTTAACTGTGACATATGTGAAAGTCAAAACAAAGTGTTCAACCCTATCATCTTTGTGAACGAAGCAAATAAAACCTATAAGAGCCATTCATTTACAACATCCAATGAGTATCAAACATTTTCCTCAAGGTAAATCTTACTAAAAAAATAAGAAGTCCAATAAATGACTCATGCAAAAAAAAACTACATGATAGAAACTATTGTGCAAGCACCTCTAAGAATCCACTAGAGACACCCCTGGCGTATGTTCAAAAATCTCTTGATGAAGCCATTAAAATTCACAACTCTAAATTCCCAAGGAAAAAGATTTATTTAATCCTCATATTGATTATAAGCTTAGATAAAATGTAAAAGCCTCATATTCTAATAGGGAATCAAAAATTTTTCATTCAAGGATTTACTTCTAAAGGTAGAAGAAATCAACAAAAGAAGCATCCAAGGAAACAAATAGATTTGGGTGATTTTGTTGAGCATAAAATAGCTCAAGAAATAAGGATCACCTTCAAAAGGGTTGAGAGATCTTGAGAGTAAAATTGAAGCAACAAAGAATTTTTGTGTGTCTTGTACATGGATAGGATGATCATTTATCTAAGGATTGTTACTACAATCATATGAGTTTGAAGAAGAGATTCATTAATGAGTAAGAAGCCTTGGAATTTATCAAGGAAAATTACTCATGAAGACCCTTAAAAAGAATAAAAGGTGTCTCAAAGACGGTTAGACAACAAGCAATCAAATACATTGCTGAAATGACAAACTCAGCATTCAAGAATAAATAATAAAAAAAACAATCAGCAGATTAGAGAAGACCATCAAACAAAAATCACCCACTACAATGGCCAAGGAAAGCAACCACTCAAAAAGTTTTAGTAGTGGCAAAAAATGTTGAAGAAGGTAGTTAATCAAAAGGAAGGTCGGAAGCTAGGAGACCTTACACATCAAGGCTAGCACATAAAGCAAAAGGTTCATCTACTGCCAGATTACCAGAAGAAAGAAAATTGCTATAGCATTAGAAGATAAGAAATCATTAGCAGATAGAATATTATCTCCTGATAGACAATCTCCCAACACTTTAACAAGTGTGTAGTATAAGTAAAGCACCAATGAAGAGAGTGTGGAAACCAAAAGTAGAAATCAGCCAAGCTATACGACCATCAAAGCTAACACCCTAAGCCTTAAAGTCTGATGTTAATTTAAAAGAGTTAGTTACTTTTCTCACCTTGGAATAACCAATAACAATGAAGCATGGGTCCCCACTCGACACTAACTCTTTTAAAATGTACAGGGATATTTACAAAATAAAGAAAACCTCTAGATTGTGGATAGTAGATACTCCTGGCACACGACTAGTGACAGATCTTGCCTCCTAAATCTAAAACCAAATGATGGTGGATTTGTTACCTTTGGCAGTTATCAAAAGGGAGGTTACATTACTAGTAGAGGAGATGTCAATGAAAGGGTGAGCTTTGATAAGGTAAACTATGTGAAAGAGTTAATCTATATTATATTGAGTGTATCTCAACTATGTGATCAAAAGCATATCACTCTTTTCACTAAGTATGAATGTATTGTTCTAACTCATGGGTTTATAATTCCAAATGAACAGAATTATTACGAGATCCTAGGAGAGATAATATATACATGCTGAATATGAAACATGCATCTCTAGTTGGAAATGTATCATGTTATGTATCTAAGGCTTTTGTGAACGAGCCATCTTTTTCGAACATAAGCTAGCACTTGTAATTATAAAAAACAAAAATAAATTTGTCCAAAATGTGTTGGTAAAAGTTCTATCAAACAAGGAATTTACATGTGCTAAGCAGCACAGGTCATTTATATAAACCAAAGACGAAACTCTAGAAAGTATCAAATCATTTATTATTAAAGTTGATAAAAAGGTTAAAGTAATTAAGTGTGATTAGGAAACTCTATTAAAATAATCACAATCTTGCTTTATTCATTGAAGCAAAAGGTATCGCTAAACAACATAATAAAATGGTGTTGCTGAAAGGAGAAACAGAACACGAATACAAGCTGCAAAGACCATGTTGTCCGACTCAAATCACCTAGAACATTTTAGGTTGAAGCAATCAACATTTCATGTAATATTTATAATAGAGTGTTAATATTCAAGGCACATAGGAATACCTCCTATAAACTATGGGATAAAAGAAGACCACTTATTGGGTTCTTAAGACCTTTTTGTTGTCCTTGCACCCTCCTCAATATTAAAGATCATTTATCCAAGTTCCCTAAGAAATAAATAGATGGGTATTCTGTTAGATATTCCTCTCAAGATAAAGGTTATAGAGTATACAACTCTTAAGAAACTTGATACTTTTAATTTTAATGAAAATTTCTCTTGTAATGTTAGTTCTACTCTTACTTGGATGTTTGATCTTGATGGATTCACAAATGATTTTAACCATTTGATTGAGAATGTTTAGAAACATCATAGTATACTTTAGTAGATGTTTCATCAGGCAACTGGAAGACTACAAAAGCTGAGATGTCTAATCCATTAAGTACTCATATAACATCTTCTTAGCAATGTGCATATGCTAAACATAATGAAACCATAATTTATTCATAGGAAGTTCTTGGTAGTGTCATAAATGTGGTAGATCAATCATCTCACATGCAAGATGACTTATATAATAAAGAGTCTCATGTTGATGACCATATCTGTCACACCCCAACCTTGACGGCGGAAACGTCGAGGTGTGAGGGTTAAGATTGTTCACAGCCACATAACGCTATTATTAAATCCCAAATATATTATTCATAAGTTTTCAAAATTACATTACAAGTATAAGTCTCAATAATGAAATAAGTTTCAACATGAAATAACAAACATAATCATTTTGTTTATTAACTAGGTCCAAGTCCTAGAATATGCCAGCAACATAAGTTCACTTCAAAACTTGGGGGTTTTCCTGAAACATGATAAAAAAATAAAAGGTCAACTATAAATAGTTGGTGAGTTTCCAAGGTTTTCATACATAATATGAAAATGGTTACAAGTAGCAATTCATGTCATAGGTTATAAGCTGGTAAGGTTATAGAACACATATCGTTACAACCAAACCTCGACTTGATTACAAGTATAAAAGATTGGCTAAGTGTATTTGGTTCCCTAGTGCACAAGCGTACGGCCCCTAGGAGTCGGCAATACCTCGACTTTAGCACCAAATAGGCTTGTCAGGCCCAAAGATCTAAGACGTCGCCAGGCTAGCAATAGTTAATGATTGTAAACAAACTATGTATCTCATATAAACACTTACAATACACAAATAACCATGACCAAATAATAAGTAGAATTGCATGTGCATTACAAGTCTCAAATGTTTAAACGTGTATCATGTATAAGTATCATGTTTCACCCCAAAATAGTGTGAAATAAAGTAAAAAGGGGACAAGGAAAACTCACATGGAAATAAGCATTTCAAGATGATATAAAAGATTACAAGATAAATCCCAAGTGTCCATTACAAGCACCTAAATATATAATTTACAAAATGAAGATTAAGGTTAATATATTGATTAATGTTTAAGTAAGAATTAGGGTTTTGATGAGTAATTATGTTTATAATGATGATGATAACAATTTAAACGAGGTTTCAAGTGGTTTCTTTTACAAGATGCCTAAATGTATATGTTCCAAGATTAAGTTCGATAATAAGATTAACAATAAGACGTGAACTAGGGTTTTAATTTGGATTTGGGAGTTTAAATAATAAAATAATGTATCGTTTATGTTTTGGTTTAATAATTATAAATCAATTAAGTCCAAGAATGATTAAAAAGGTCTCAACAATTTAAATTATTAATTTGATAGAAATTAAATATAATATGTGAAAAGAAATAATTAATTTAGTAATTAATTATTTGATAAAGAGAATTTATTAAATACTTATTTAAGTGACTTTGAAATTATTTAAAATCATTTTATAAAGTTTTGAACCCCTAAATGATTTATTATAAAGATCTTATAATACAAGATTTTAATAATAAAAATAAAGTATAACACATTATTTTATTAGTTCCAAGAATTTAAATAAAAGTTTAATGATAAGTTTATTAAGTATAACATGGTTACATGATTAATTATTTAAAAACTATTTAAATAGTTAATATGTAAATTAATAAGGTTTTGAAATAATCTATTTTGAACCACAATATATTTATATCATATAATGACTAAATAAAATTTTTATAATCTTTTTATTCTTTTAAAAGGTAAATAAATTGGATATTATAAGTTTGAAAATCTTTAAAAATTAGCTTAATAATTTCAGAAATACTTTAGTTAACAAAATAATTTTTATTTATATTTAACAATATAATACAATTTTCTGAATTATAAAAATATAAAAAAACTATTAAAAACAGAATATAGCGGAGGCAGGGTTCGAACCCCTGACCTCCTGCTTATATTGTTTTGATGTTACCAGTTGGGCTAGAGCCCAGAACTTGTTCTACTTTACAAATCAATTAAGAAAAACCAGTTTTCAAACAATCCCCCAAAACAACATGAGCCCTAGAACCGAATTGTCCCAAATTGAACCCCAATTCGTTGATGTTGATAAAATCAATCTTAGGGCTTTTGATTCTCATGTAAAACCGAGTATGTATACGTGCTTAATTACCTGAATTGATTCAGCAATGATGAGTACGAGAAGAAAGGAAATCGCGACTGCCTTGATGTCGATTCGTTATTCAAACGTTGTTGTTATTCAAATTAACTTTGCAGATAGCTTTTAGGATCGATAATGAGCAAAAGCCCTCTGTTAATTTGGTGTAATAGGACTTCGAACATGGACCTCCATTAAGTTGCAGGTCACGATGATAGTGGTGATCAATTGCAATGAAATTGTGTTTATCAGGTGAAATTGGAGGTGATAATCGTTTAGGGATAGATAAAAGATCGTTTTGGTTGAGTTAATTTGATTATTATTGTGTTTTAAAGCTCAAACGACTTGGGATTGATGGCCGGCGGTTACAAGCCCCCATAGTCGACTTAACACACAAATTAATGCGCGTTTCGTGTTCGGAACGGTTACAAGATGGATTTTCGAACGGCTTCGGATCAAGAAACGGTCGATTATGGTGTTCAAGGGCTCGCCGGAGCCGTGGCCGGATGTTGGCCGGAGTTAAGGGTGTCGACGGGGTGGGGGAAACCGGTTTGGGTGTTTTTAATTTAATTTACAATTTGGTCCCTCAACTTTAGATTTAAATGATTTATGCCTAAACTTTAATGTAAAGTTTTAAAACTAACAATTTAGCCCCCCTAGTTTAGTTGTTTTAAGTTAAAAGTCACATGATTATTAATAATATTATTATTATTAATTTCATTATCAATATTATTATTATTACTATTATTATTATTATTATTATTATTATTATTATTATTATTATTAGCATTATTATTATCGATATTATTATTAGTATTGTTATTATTATAATTGTTATCATTATTGTTATTTACTTAACTTATAAACTTTAAGTTAAATAAGAAATCATACATAAATGGCCCACCAAGTTTCATAAATAACATAAATAAACCATTTAAGAATTAACAAAGTTAACTTTTAATTATCAGAAATACGAGATGTTACAGTCTCCCCAACTTTAAAGAATTTCGTCCCGAAATTAAGAATGAACTTAGATGTACAAAAGGAGTTAAAATGAAAGGTAAGTGTTCAACGAACAGTGTTTGACGTTTGGTTACAGGTGGAACGCTTCACCTTATGGAATCTTTCAAGATTCTCAGCATAATAACCGCGAGACGTTTTGAGATGAAACGTTGGAAAACGATGACGAGTTACCGTGGTACCTTAAATTTATAAGCCACAACTTCTTGAATATAATGATGTTTAGAAATCAATAAGGACCAACAATGATAAGAAGGTTAACCGTCAGGATTTAAGAATCCCAAGCGTCACCATATGAAACGATCTTAACGCATATCTTGAGAATATGTATCTCTCCTTTGACCAATCATCGGTCTAAGAATAATGCGAAGATTTTGGAATAAGTTCACGACAATGGTTAGAAACATTATTAAAAGCAGAAAATGAATCGGTCATCCAAAATAACGATCGATGTTTTAACGCCATACCACGGTATACGACTATTTGAGATAGATACAAGTCAATTTCTCGACCCGTTATCCCACATATGTCGATATGAAATTAACCAATCGGTCTATAATGCACCAATTGTCATCATGACAGCTAAGGTAAGAGACAATTAGTGAGTGAAAAGTTAAGCAGGAGATCCATAGGATCACGAATGTTAGGTCTTGTCATATGTGAAGGCAAGACACTTGGATACATACCAAGTTACGTCTTTTCCTTTATGCCAAACTCATGACTACAAGTTACGAAGGTTTATGAACCTTTATATCCGCGTCACAATGATAAGATTTCCAAAGTTACGTCTCGTTGATCGAAGTCAAGATAGAGTTTTATAGATTTCCAAAGTTAAGGATTCAAAAGCGATTCAAGAAGTAACGCAAACGATGAGACATGCATTTGCAAGGTAACAAATTTCCAAATATAGATTGCATACGTAATTCATCAAACCCATAAGTACAGTCGAGAACATTCGTATGACTAGGAAGACATAACCACAAGTTGATAATGTCTTTATTTAGTAGAAAGATTGCTTAAGAAGGCTACCATCACACAATCATGTGTTGATGACAACTCAAAATGAAAGTTGATAAGTAAGGAATAAATGGTCCAATGTAGCTAGATCGAATCAAAACATGAAGATAAAGGGAGAGAAAACAACTTAAATGCTCCAAGCTCGGAATCAAAATTAACCTAGAGTGATCGGGTCTCCTTTCAAGTTCAGAAATCATGCTTTGGCTTGATAGGTCCAAACACTGACATTGGTTCACCCTTCAAGTTACTACATGTTTCTTGTCACTTGATTAAAACCTTGGTAAGTTGGAGATCAAGAAAATGAGAATAGTCATCAAGGTGTGGTTTTCACTCCTAGCTTGAGGGTGTCTTCTCAAGGTATGACCTCTAACTTACCAATCAAAAGGCTCGATCCCAACTCCTTGTTGAGGATCCACAGAAATAAGACGAGGTAACTCACCATTAAGGTAAGGGAAATCACTCCTATCTTAACGGTGAAGTTTTACAAAAACAAAATATAACAAAATGAACTTCTTCATCAAAATCCAGAATTCACTCCTACTTTGATGAAGTCGACTCATTTGAACAAATACAATTCATAAAGATGATATTATCATCAAGGTATGGAATTCACGCCTATCTCGATGATTGAATTTCATAATAGCAAGAAAACAATCGAAGATTGACATTCGTCACCAAAATACGGGTTTCAATCCTATTTTGGTGAGAACATGTCGTTTGTGAAGTTCCATTCCAAAGAAAATAATTGAAGTCAATCCTCAAGATAAGGTAATCACCCCAATCCAGAGGGTTAAAATTTCATAAAACACGCGATTGGAAACCATTTATCGAAACGAATAGAGAATCATCAAAGTAAGGGAATCACCCCTGTTTTGATGAGTTAGAATCATTTAGGAGACACAGGTGTTCTTAGTCATAGGTTGACTTTCAAACACTTGCATCTCTCACGGTGCAGACGATACGGAATTTGACTTAACGACGAAAGGAAAATAATACCAATTAGAAATTCGGAAAATTTCAAGTTACATCAATGTAACAAAAGGAAAAAAATCAAACTTAAGATCAAAGTTCAAGATAACAGAAGTTGTTGTGGTGTTCAAATCTTGAATGGTTTAAATCAGGAAGACTAACTCTATGACAAGAGTGATTCAACACCACGACGAGATGTGAACATTCGATTCACAATTGAAAGAAATACATGAACTCCTCAAGTCATGAGGTCAACCATAACCTTATTAAAGACATGCGTACTTATAAGTGATCACTCATCTCAAGGGTTTCGAGTCAAGTAAATGGATTCAATGATCGAGTCAAATCACCATTTACACTTTGCCTAGACAAAGTATCTCGAGACGTAAGAATTCCACCTATAGCATTGCATGTTCTTAGTTATGGGACACATCCTTAAGGAGACTTGAGAACCATAAGTAGCGGTTTAAAGTTTTTGATGACCATTCGGTTTAGATTCCCAATATCTTTGGGTATATTAAGATTCATGTTCACGTTGGTCAAGATATAGAAATAGTTACATAATACGCTCGACGTGTAACGATGTTTAAAAGTTGAAATGTAAGATGGGTTCAATTTTAACAGGAACATTATGTATGATGAGAACGAGAAGATATTAAAACTTTGGTGATAAACCAGATCAAAGAATCAAGGACTTTTAAGACACAAAGAGGATGGTTCCATTGGGTAACGCATTACCATTTGGAATCGTTGACACGTCAAGGTAAATTGACCCATGTGCCTTAGAGACTTGTGTATGTTGACCATAGTTTATCACTCATCCCAGAAATCCCCAGGTAAGCATAACTGGTCTCACAATGAGATTTATACGATATGCTTGCCTTAGCCCGAAGGCCTTTTGCCAGGAAATCCAGAATACAGGTGTCTATGTGTCACACAAATTTCTTAGGTTTATGAAATCAAACCTTGATGAGATTTTCATAGATTAGACATAGAGTCTAAGGAATTGAACCCAGATGATAAGTGTAGATTCCACATGTCGTTGAGAATAGGTTTAGGAAGTTCATTTGTCGGGGAGAGTCAAAGAGTCAAAGTTAAGTTTAGGGAGACAAGTAACTAAGTTAAGCATACATAAGGCAATCCTATGCTAAGGCATCAAGTTGCACAAAAGGCATAGCATTATGTAGCATGCAAACAACATGTAAGCACAAAAGTATAAGGATCTTTCTATGAGGTTCATGCAACTATAGTCTAGGTCACCATTTCTAATAACCTAAATCCCTATAGTTATGGGCTCTGATACCAATCTGTCACACCCCAACCTTGACGGCGGAAACATCGAGGTGTGAGGGTTAAGATTGTTCACAGCCACATAACGCTATTATTAAATCCCAAATATATTATTCATAAGTTTTCAAAATTACATTACAAGTATAAGTCTCAATAATGAAATAAGTTTCAACATGAAATAACAAACATAATCATTTTGTTTATTAACTAGGTCCAAGTCCTAGAATATGCCAGCAACATAAGTTCACTTCAAAACTTGGGGGTTTTCCTGAAACATGATAAAAAATAAAAGGTCAACTATAAATAGTTGGTGAGTTTCCAAGGTTTTCATACATAATATGAAAATGGTTACAAGTAGCAATTCATGTCATAGGTTATAAGCTAGTAAGGTTATAGAACACATATCGTTACAACCAAACCTCGACTTGATTACAAGTATAAAAGATTGGCTAAGTGTATTTGGTTCCCTAGTGCACAAGCGTACGGCCCCTAGGAGTCGGCAATACCTCGACTTTAGCACCAAATAGGCTTGTCAGGCCCAAAGATCTAAGACGTCGCCAGGCTAGCAATAGTTAATGATTGTAAACAAACTATGTATCTCATATAAACACTTACAATACACAAATAACCATGACCAAATAATAAGTAGAATTGCATGTGCATTACAAGTCTCAAATGTTTAAACGTGTATCATGTATAAGTATCATGTTTCACCCCAAAATAGTGTGAAATAAAGTAAAAAGGGGACAAGGAAAACTCACATGGAAATAAGCATTTCAAGATGATATAAAAGATTACAAGATAAATCCCAAGTGTCCATTACAAGCACCTAAATATATAATTTACAAGATGAAGATTAAGGTTAATATATTGATTAATGTTTAAGTAAGAATTAGGGTTTTGATGAGTAATTATGTTTATAATGATGATGATAACAATTTAAACGAGGTTCCAAGTGGTTTCTTTTACAAGATGCCTAAATGTATATGTTCCAAGATTAAGTTCGATAATAAGATTAACAATAAGACGTGAACTAGGGTTTTAATTTGGATTTGGGAGTTTAAATAATAAAATAATGTATCGTTTATGTTTTGGTTTAATAATTATAAATCAATTAAGTCCAAGAATGATTAAAAAGGTCTCAACAATTTAAATTATTAATTTGATAGAAATTAATATAATATGTGAAAAGAAATAATTAATTTAGTAATTAATTATTTGATAAAGAGAATTTATTAAATACTTATTTAAGTGACTTTAAAATTATTTAAAATCATTTTATAAAGTTTTGAACCCCTAAATGATTTATTATAAAGATCTTATAATACAAGATTTTAATAATAAAAATAAAGTATAACACATTATTTTATTAGTTCCAAGAATTTAAATAAAAGTTTAATGATAAGTTTATTAAGTATAACATGGTTACATGATTAATTATTTAAAAACTATTTAAATAGTTAATATGTAAATTAATAAGGTTTTGAAATAATCTATTTTGAACCACAATATATTTATATCATATAATGACTAAATAAAATTTTTATAATCTTTTTATTCTTTGAAAAGGTAAATAAATTGGATATTATAAGTTTGAAAATCTTTAAAAATTAGCTTAATAATTTCAGAAATACTTTAGTTAACAAAATAATTTTTATTTATATTTAACAATATAATACAATTTTCTGAATTATAAAATATAAAAAAAACTATTAAAAACAGAATATAGCGGAGGCAGGGTTCGAACCCCTGACCTCCTGCTTATATTGTTTTGATGTTACCAGTTGGGCTAGAGCCCAGAACTTGTTCTACTTTACAAATCAATTAAGAAAAACCAGTTTTCAAACAATCCCCCAAAACAACATGAGCCCTAGAACCGAATTGTCCCAAATTGAACCCCAATTCGTTGATGTTGATAAAATCAATCTTAGGGCTTTTGATTCTCATGTAAAACCGAGTATGTATACGTGCTTAATTACCTGAATTGATTCAGCAATGATGAGTACGAGAAGAAAGGAAATCGCGACTGCCTTGATGTCGATTCGTTATTCAAACGTTGTTGTTATTCAAATTAACTTTGCAGATAGCTTTTAGGATCGATAATGAGCAAAAGCCCTCTGTTAATTTGGTGTAATAGGACTTCGAACATGGACCTCCATTAAGTTGCAGGTCACGATGATAGTGGTGATCAATTGCAATGAAATTGTGTTTATCAGGTGAAATTGGAGGTGATAATCGTTTAGGGATAGATAAAAGATCGTTTTGGTTGAGTTAATTTGATTATTATTGTGTTTTAAAGCTCAAACGACTTGGGATTGATGGCCGGCGGTTACAAGCCCCCATAGTCGACTTAACACACAAATTAATGCGCGTTTCGTGTTCGGAACGGTTACAAGATGGATTTTCGAACGGCTTCGGATCAAGAAACGGTCGATTATGGTGTTCAAGGGCTCGCCGGAGCCGTGGCCGGATGTTGGCCGGAGTTAAGGGTGTCGACGGGGTGGGGGAAACCGGTTTGGGTGTTTTTAATTTAATTTACAATTTGGTCCCTCAACTTTAGATTTAAATGATTTATGCCTAAACTTTAATGTAAAGTTTTAAAACTAACAATTTAGCCCCCCTAGTTTAGTTGTTTTAAGTTAAAAGTCACATGATTATTAATAATATTATTATTATTAATTTCATTATCAATATTATTATTATTACTATTATTATTTTTTTATTATTATTATTATTATTATTATTATTATTAGCATTATTATTATCGATATTATTATTAGTATTGTTATTATTATAATTGTTATCATTATTGTTATTTACTTAACTTATAAACTTTAAGTTAAATAAGAAATCATACATAAATGGCCCACCAAGTTTCATAAATAACATAAATAAACCATTTAAGAATTAACAAAGTTAACTTTTAATTATCAGAAATACGAGATGTTACAATATCACTATCAAGTAACATGCTTTACAAGATCATTACATTGTACCTACCAAAGGTGGTAGCAATTCAACATTTTCTCAGTCTAATGAAAATCTTGAAACAAACTTCTCAAAACCTTATTTATCTTAACTGCTCCAAGTAAAACCAATATTTAGAATCCAGAAGGAGCATTAAGTCTAAAACATAATTGGTGGTGTTAATAATGGTGTTAGAACAAGAAGCAAGGCTCATGAAGCAAACATCTATTTATTTTTGCTTCTCGTCCGAACTTGAACCAAAGGATGTTGATGAGGCACTTCAAGAGAACATCTAGGTAGAAACAATGCAAAAAGAGATTCTCCAATTTAAGAGACAAAAGTTTTAGAAGCTATGTGCACTTCTAAAAAGGAAGACAACAATAGTTACTTTTGATGAAAATTTATGAATAAATAGGTGATAGAGGAATTATGGTTAAGAATAAAGAAAGACTTGTTATACAAGGGTACATATAAAAGTAAGTGATTAATTATTATGAAGTTTTTGCTCATATAGCATGAATTGAGGCAATAAGATTTTTTCTTGCATTTGCATCCTTAAGAAACTTTAAAGTTTTTTTAAATAAAGAGTGTTTTTCTTTATGGGGAGATTGAGGTAGAAGTGTATATATGTCGGCCACCTGGTTTTGGAGACCATAGTTTCCAAACCATGTGTACAAACTTTATAAAGCTCTTTACAGATTGCATTAGGCTATAAGGAAATGGTATGTGAAATTCTCAGCCATTTTATTAGAAAATGGCTACACAAGAGAAACAATTGATAAGACTTTTTTATCAAGAAATTGAGTGTGATTTTGGTGTAGGGATATGTAGATGATATTATTTTTGGATCTACTCAAGAGAGGTTATACAAAGACTTTGAATAAGTCATGAAGCCCAGATTTGAAATGAGTTCCATTATAGAGCTTACTTTATTTTTAGGACTACAAGTGAAGACTAGATGGATTCATTATACATTAGTCTAAGTATGTAAAGAACAACTCAGAGGCTATTTATTAGCCTCTTAATGATTCCATTAAGTGGCTATATCTGAATTGGTTAGAGGTAGAGTGCGTTTGGTTCACTTATAAGTGACCACCTAAGGGTTCAGGGAGCCTCTTAGTGGATAAGGTTTTAGAAATATATTGAATGATTTAGACATTACCACTTATTCAATCAAACCTCTCAATAGCTCGGTATAAGATCACCAAATAGCCCCTTAGTCAGATTTCAAGCCACTAATGCCACAGCTGCAATGATTATTATGTTAAGACCGTGCTCCTTGGTGCGTGATATTGAGGGGTAAACTGTCGATATCATGTTTGTTGCATGTTGTGTAAGATTTCAATCAATTACTAAAGTGTCACACATGATAGTTTCCAAAAGAATATTAAAATATCTCAAAGGGAACCTAAATTGGGTTTATGCTACCCTAAGAATGTATTTCAATCTTTATGGATATATTGATAATGACTATGGAGGCTATAACATCAACAAGACATCTACATTAAGGGGTCATCAATTTCTGGGTGGAAATTAGTCTCTTGGAAGTGTAAGAAGCACGCTTGCATTTCTACATCAACTACTAAAGCAATCTTCACTCACATATTATGGTGTCAACTTCATGAACACTTCTATTTATATTGACAAGAATAGTGCTATACCCATTACAAATAATCATGTTTAGCACTCAATGAAAAAATACATTGATATTGGGGATAATTCCATTCGTGATTGCGTAGAGAAAAAAAATTATTAAGTCAGTGAATACAAATGATCAATATGCAGATTGTTTACCTAAGCCTTTGATAAGGCAAGATTAAAACATTTAATTTCTACTACTGGGAACAAGAAATTTGAATAACCTAATTTTTTCTTAAATTCTTATGTATTTTAGCCTGTTTGTAATGAAAATCCATGAGAAACTTTAAGCTGATGTGTTTACTTCATTTTTGCAAAAGAGTTCCTATCCACCTAAACTTGTCAGTCAGTAAAAGTAGTTTTGTTGAAGAGATTTATCTCTTAGTAGAGTACTTTATGCTAATACGTTAATTTAGTAGTCTCTAAACTACTGATGCTCAACTTCTTTGATAGATACAAACCTTCGGAAGAAGGAAACATAATGATCTTTTTAGGCCCCTTTTTTACCTTCTAATACGTAGTGATCACCGCAATACATTTTACAACAATAAATATTTGAAACATGAGAGTAAGAATTATTTCATAACTACCTCACACTCTCTCTTTTACAGTTTCCCTCTTTCATCAACACTTAAAATCAGAAACTCTATAGATCCCTCAACCTTAAATCCATTAATAATGGTTGCTTAAAACCTAGAGTTTTGATTAAACCACAACATCTTAGTACCTCGTGTACTTATTGGTGAGGATGTTTATGAACCTATTCTAAGCTTTCTCATTAAAAGCAACTAAGTTGTCACCATTACCATTGATTCCTACCATTTATTGTGAGCATATTTGATGTGCTCCAAATTATACATAAAAACATATTAAAAGCACATCATTTATTCCTTAAAAACTTAAAATAAAGAAAATGAACTTAAAATTGTTAAATTGTGTTTTAATACATTCAAAATACCAAGATGGACAAAATGAACATAATTAAGATGAAATTTAAGAAAACCAAGCCTTAGAGTCCAAGCATGGGGTCGTGCCTTATTAAGCATGCCCCATGCCCAACTTAAAACACTCCCACTTGTTAAAATTTGCACACCCTCATGTTTGGCAGTCTAATAGGACAAAATTATTGTTCCCCAAAAAAGCAAGCACGGGGTCGTGCTTAACTTTTGTCGTTCCCGACCACTTTGCATGTATGAGCTGACCACCTTTTATAAGCATTGTACTAGCGTGACGTCATGCTTAAACACCCCAGATAACCTCTAAATATAAGCTCATTTGGATCATTTTGAGAAGCTTTTGGAGAGGGGAAACTCCACTGAATCCTCTTAAGAATCCACACTTGAAGACCCTAGTAGGCTCAGGAGGTGCATTCAACATTTAGAAGAAGATCGGGATTGTTTATACATCATCCATTGCAAATCACTCGTTTAATTGTTTTATTTCATCAATGATTGAATATATATTTTCTATTTTAGTTATTGTTATGTTCAAGCTCATTATGAGCTAAACTCTTATTATCATCCTAATTGAATAAAACCTATGTAATTTGTGATGAACTAATCGTGTGTTTTATGCTATGTTAATGTTATGGCAATCTTAGGTAAACTATTAATGTATAGTATCTACATTTGAATGGGAAGTTATAAACTTATTATTTGTAATTTTGAATGTCATACAAGGTTGAAAAACATATGAACTAGCTTTTATTCATAAAACCGGTCTTCATAATAAATCTATGGCTAATGAACTAAAGTTGGTTATTAGAAAGCATATCACCTTAACTTTCTAATCATTCACAGGTTCTCTTTTATTAGTCCGATAAATCAATAGTGATTGTTATTATTTTCTAAAATTAATGGTATGTTAAAAAGAAACATGATCAACTCTTTTTCTAACATTAAGTTATGTTTTTAGAAATTGTATGTTAAAAGGGTGCACAAGTATTACCTACATCACTAGGGGCTAGGTGGTTTGCATTGTAAGCTACAATAATTGTTATGATTTTCTAAAATTAATGGTATGTTAAAAAAGAACATGATTAACTTCTTTCTAATATTAAGTTATGTTTTCATAAATTGTATGTTAACTGGGTGCACAAGTATTACCTACATCACTAGGGGTTCGGTGGTTTGCGTTGTAAGTGACTCAATGTAACTTTCCTTGTTACTACAGAGCCAGTTTATGATAACTCCATACTGGCTCGCGTCTATAAGCATTAAAATTACTCTTTTAATCTATATCTTTAATCACACCACACAATTTATCACAGTTATATAAATGTAATCTAAATTAATATGATAGCCTTAATTCCTTGATTTATCCCAAAAGTCTTAAACCTTACTTTAAATTATTGTTTTTAAAAATCTTAATTTTTTGGTGACATTAATGTAACTTATAATTTTCTCAAATTTAATCGCTTTTCGATAGTCAATTATAAGGCTTGTTGAGTAGGCTCGGTGTGTCCATGGATTGATACTCGATTCTTACCAACACTATATTATCGCATGACAGGTACACTTGCCCTTTTGTGTGTGTAGTTTAGTATAATTAAAAAACAATTAAAACTGAATTTGTGCAAAAAATCCTATCAAAATATATATACCTTTCTGCATGCATCATCTATCAAACAAGTCAAGGGATGGGATCAAGTTCCATTGTAATTAGTTAGGGCTATCTATGACTTGTTAAACAATAGAGTTACAATTTTTAAAACTTTATCTTTCATCTATGTGTAAGAATGTAACTGATGTTAAGAAATTAAAATTTTAATGTATATACTACAACAAATTTTAAACAAGGAACTCGGAAACAAACTTAAACAAGAAGGGAAATTCGATTCTTTGGTTCCCTCAATGGATCTATTTAACCAACTTTAAAGTAACACCAAAAGCTTTCTCTAGTAAAAAAATCCAATTTTTAAGTCTATGCTTGAGGTCACTAAGCCTTAGGGTAATTATTGCTACTCAAAAAGGCAAATCTAAATAAAAGAGTCCTAATTATGGCAAATGTGAAAGCTACACCTATAAAAGGCTCAAAGAAGAAAGCTCATCCTCCTCCTTTTAGAAAACCCAACCTCGGCTATTAAATCCTCAATCAAAGTCACACAATCTATTAAGAGTATCAAGAAGGATCCCCTCATCACCAAGGAGGCTTCTATGGAAGCCACCACATTAGGAATCGGTCAACATCCTAGACTATTAGTGATAAAATAAATGATAAAGCTAAAAAATGCCAGTGATAGATTTGCTAAAGTTAAAACTAGAATTCACACAAAAGCCTTGACTTTTATGTGTACATTAATTTGATAGTTAGATAAAGAATAAAGAATAATGGCTTGGCATGGATTATGGAGATACCTAGCTATATAAAGACTCACATTTTGTTCAAAGAAGAATATAGTTAAAGTTTTTTTATTGTGATGGTTATTGATGATTATTCATGTAATGACATCTTAATTCCGCTGCTATGTATGAAACGATTTTTTTATTTAAGAATTGTGTGTTTCTGATATCTACATCCAACTATGAAGTTGCCTAGAACATGGCTTTAAATTTTAGGAGTATTTGTTCGTACTAATCCTAATGATCAAATAAATTGGTCTAACTCAAGAAAACAAAACGGGTATTGAGTTCGCCAATACTAATTCTATCTTGCAAAGAAATACTAAAAAATAAAAAAGTTCAACCTTATAAATTTTGAGTCTGAAAGTGAGCACATGTGATAAGACCACGAGCACTAACCTGATCTGTGAGCATTCGTGATAAGGACAAAAGTGATAAACAAGGATTGGGTGGTTTGCTTACCTTACTTTTATAGCACAAAGCCAAAAAGATAATTTTATTTGACAATATTTTCAACAACATCATTTTTTTGTGTTTTTGAATTTTGTAAATGTCATAGTTTTATAAATAGTATATAGATTTGAAAACAAATCACTGTAACTCTTCAGGAAAGACATAATGTAGCGGTAACATTAGTGCGAACTCCATTAGTAGTAACTAGTTATTGTTAATTATTGTGCTAATCAATTACTTCAACTGACTAAGTTGCTACTTACTGTTGCTTGAGTTGCTATTGATATTTACTTTCAATGATCATAGTTACGAGAGATGCATAGAGTAGTAACTGAAGGGCATAGTTGATTTTAATCATACGACCAATCGCAACTTACTACCAATTTATCTACTTAACTTAGCTAATCAAGTTCATGCTACTTTTTACCATTAAACGAGACCTATCAAGGGGCTTTACCCCTTAGACCCCACCAAAAGCGTTGCCCCTAGGACCACTTTTAGGCGTAATCCCAAACCTTTCCATAATGCATTGCCCCTGTGGTTGTGGTCCAGGGGGCTTTGCCTCGTTAAACTACCATGGTTTATATGTTTGAGAAATTAGAACACTCATAAATGAGCATGCACTTCACACCCCCAGTATTTATCAATGTTTATTCTAAAATTCACATTTGGTCAAGAGAAAATTCAATTATACTACACTAATCTTAATGACAATAACGGTCTATTTGGTATAGGGTAACTTAGCGGACAAGGTAATGGAACAGACAATGGAATGAAATGGATCTTTACATTTCCATTATTATGTTTGGCTACCTTGCAAGAATGGAATCAATCATTACTTTATTTTGTTGAGTAGACATGAAGAAACAAAGGAATGAAATGCATTGGTGGTGGTTGTGGTGGCGGTTGGTGGCGGTTGGCGGTGGTTGTTGTTGTTGGTGATGGTGATGGTGGTGGTTGGTGGTGGTGGTGGTTGGTAGGTGTAGTGGTGATGGTTATTGTTATTGTTGTTGTTAGTGGTGGTGGTGGTGATGGTTATTGTTGTTGGTGGTTGTGATGGTTATTGTTGGTGGTGGCGGCAGCGGTAATGATAACAGTTGATGATGGTGGTAGTGATAATGGTTGTTGTTGGTGTTGGTGATGGTGGTGGTGGGTGGTGGTTGGAGGTGGTGGTGATGGTTGGTGGTGGTGATGGTTGGTGGTGGTGATGATGCTTCTTGTTGTTGGTGGTGGTTGGTGGTGGTGGTTAGTGGTGGTAGTTGGTTGTGATGGTTGGTGTTAGTAATGGTGGTTGGTAATAGTGATTGATATGTGAATCAATATATATGTTAATAATACATATTATCTCTCATTTAAAGCATTTTTTGTTACAAATTCATTTATTTATACACTTATTGTGTTATATTTGAATGTTATAGTCCCTGGTGGTCACTTGATGATTTTTGATAGAAAACTTGAAGAAAATTGAAGTTTTGTAAAAAAGTTTTTTGGCACGAGCATGTAGGGGCTCTTTATGGCCGTGTAGCAGTGAAACATATTCTGTCGGAAACAATAGCTTGCACGGCCTACTCTTTATGGCCATGTAACTCTGGTTGTCAAATAACATAGAATAAAACCTCCCTCTCTCCCTCTCTCTCTCTTAATGTATCATCGATTGGACAAGTTGTTAGGGTTTGACAAATGGTGATGAGGCAAGTTTTGAAGGAGATCATGGGGATGAAGGTGAAAGACGTCGCTAGTCACATTAAGCCTTTGGTAACAATGAGCAACCTGAAGACATCCATTCATAGAAGAATGGATGTCTAGATAGTTATCACGCTAAATACATTCAGACTGACTCCATCTGGCCTCTCTATCATCTTTGCTTCGATGGAATCATCTTCTCCTTTCTCTAGCATGGATTCATTCAACCATCTTTGCATCTCCTCCAGGGTTGGTATATGTGATCTTATTCTTGTCTGACCTTTGTTGATTTCATTATTGGTAGTTATAGACCATTAGTTACTTAATAAACCTATAACAAATCTAGGTCGATCATACCATGGAATTCGGCTAGTCTTCTTGCATACCACACAAGTAAGCATGTCACTCTATAAAGTGGAATCAGATTGATCACCTAGTGTTAGAATAATAATACTAAAAGGATTATGTCATCATATCACCTTTTATGTAATTTTATAAAGTTCATGTCCACATTTGAATTTATTCTATTTCTTTGTGTGTTCTAGTTGTAACTCGTTCTTTTATATAATCTCCACTCCACTATTGCTGGAGTTAAGAGAGAGTAAATATTATCAAGGTAACATAGCCTTAAAAATAAAAACCATTCTCACACCTTCCTTGATCATGTGGTCGTCGCCCACCGCACTACACCAACTCCTGCCCTAGCTTGGCCTCTTTTGCAAACCCTTCTGCTCCCCCTACCTCGACCGACTCTCTTGCAAGTGTTTTTTTTGTCTCAATGCCATGTAACCTCTTCCGTTCCTGACATGTATGTGGACCCCGGAGCAGCTGACCACATGACACCTACACTTATCTCCGTTGCCAACCGATCTCCCGCCTCAGGTAATGATTCTGTCACTTTTGGTAATGGGAACACCCTTCCAGTCTATCAAAAAGGTGACTCGACTATCTTTAATTGTCTTAAACTTAAAGACATCCTTGTTGTTCTAGACCTCACGAAACCATTGCTTTCCATTAGTAAATTGACAAAAGATAACCTTGTTGATGTTCTCTTATCCTATCCTTCTTTTTTTATTCAGAACCGGCAGACCAAGCATGTTCTAGCTCAAGGAAGGTGTGAGAATGGTCTTTACGTTCTCCATCCGTTACATCAAGTCTTTTTTGATTCCTCCCATCCGAAAGCTTATTTTGAGATTTGGCACGCTCGTTTGGGTCATGTGCATTTTGATATTATTGTTACGTTACAGAAAATTAGAATGTTATCTATTTCTGCTTTATTACCTAAGCCTATCTTTGTACCCCATGTCAACTTGCAAAAAGTCATCGACTTCCATTTACAGATAATAATAAAAGATCATTGCACCCATTAGATCTTTTTCATTATGATCTTTGGGGACCATCCCTGGTGACCTCTAATGACAATTATCGACACTATCTCGTTTTCATTAATGACCATTCACAATTTACATGGTTCTACCCCTTTGCGATTAAAACCTAATTTCTATAATTTGTTAAAAGCTTTTGTGAAATTGGTTAAACTCAATTCTCTTGTAAAATAAAAACATTTCAAAGCGACGGAAGAACCGAATTCATTAACCATAAAGTTCAGTCTTTGTTTGAAGAAAATGGCACATTTCATAGAATTTCAAGTTCGTACACTCCTCAATAAAATGGTTGTGTCGAGCGAAAACACAACACATTGTCGAAACCGGTTTTGATGGAACATATCACTTCTTCAACAAGTTCAACATTTTGTGTTGAAACTGGGAACATATCTCTTCTTTAACAATTTCAACATTTTGATGGAGGTCCTTTTTAATTTGGAAGTGAGACCGGAGGATACATTTTAGGCAGAGGAAGTGTATCCAATGGCAAGTTAACGGTCGACAAAGTAAACTTTTTCAAACAGGTTGAACACAACCTTTTGAGTGTTTCTCAATTCTGTGATCAAAAGCACCAAATGCTTTTCACAAAACATGAGTGCATTATCCTCAAACCTGGGATGACAATTTCTCAGGAATTGGTGCTTCTTAGATCTCCCAGGAAAGGGGATATGTACAAGCTGGATATGAACAATGCTTCCCCATTGGGTGAAGTATCATGTTTTCTTTTCAAAGCAGATGATGATGAGTCAACTCTATGGCATAAACGTATGTGTCATGTCAATTTTTAAACCATGAATAAATTAGTTAAAAATAACTTGATACATGGTGTGCCTAAAAAGAATTTTTCTGTAGAGACAACTGTGTTGCATGTTTGAAAGGAAAGCAACATAGAATGTCTCACAAATCCAAAGAAGTTAACTCTATCACGACTCCATTACACTTATTGCACATGGATCTATTTGGTCCCACAAGTATAACGAGCATTGGAAGGAAATCATACTACCTTGTGATTGTTGATGATTTTACTAGATTTACATAGCTCTATTGCTTATAGAGTGTATAACATTAAAAATCAACAATTTGAGGAATCATCCAACATTGTTGTCAATGAGCACACTCCTTGTATTAGGGGGAATGGACCTGATCATATTTTTGATTTAGAATTGTTTCCAAACTATTCTAAACCCTCTTGTGAGAATGTTTCAACTGGAACATGTACTCAAAGTGATTCTGACGATGACTAGCTGTTTGAGTTACCCAGATCTCTTCCAAGTTCTCTAAGAGTTACTGAAAATCAAACTTCTACATTTGGCAGATCTGATACAATAACTATCTCAAGAATCAGTGGAGTTTCAACAAGTTGTCAACAAAGTGAGCCTCAAAACTCATCTGGTGACAATACACAACACCAAGCTGATGAAGGTAGCATTTTGAAGGAACAGGCAACTGTTAATGCTGCTTCACAGCCAACTGATACTGATGTTATTTCTCCTTCACCCAATCATTCCTTATTAAATGAATGTGAAACATCAGCTGAGACAAATGTTCAAAACCCTGAGCAAAACTTTTCCAATTTGGATCTATCCATGCAACTGGATGTGATTCCTAGGCTGAGGATTCACAACATTCACCCAGCTGAAAACATCATAGGAGATGTCTCTGAAGGTGTGAGAACAAGGGGACAAACTCACAATGGTAATGTTTGCTTGTACTCATGCTTCCTATCTCATATGGAGCCCAAGAAGGTAGAAGAATCCTTGAAATATAGTAGTTGGGTAGAATCAATGCAAGAGGAATTGCTTCAAATCAAGAGACAAAAGGTTTGGAACCTATGTCCACTACCATCCAGTCAAGTATCAATAGGCACAAAATGGGTATTCAGGAACAAGAGAGATGATAGAGGCTTAATTATCAAGAACAAAGCAAGACTGGTAGTTCAAGGATACACTCAAGAGGAGGGAATTGATTACACAAATGTCTTTGCACCTGTTGCAAGACTTGAGGCAGTGAGGATCTTTCTTGTTTATGCTGCATCCAAGAATTTTACTGTCTACCAGCTAGATGTTAAGTGTGCATTTCTATATGGGGATATAGATAGGGAAGTCTATGTGTTCCAGCCTCCAGGATTTGAAGACCCATAGCACCCTAACTATGTGTGCAAATTGGATAAAGCTCTTTATGGGCTGCACCAAGCACCTAGGCTGTGGTATGAGACCTTGTCTTAGTTTCTCCTCAAAATTGGTTACACAAGAGGTACCATTGACAAGATTTTATTCATAAAAAATTCTGGGAAAGACATTTTGCTCGTACAAGTCTATGTTGATGACATCATATTTGGTTCCTCAAATGATCAAATGTGTAAAGACTTTGAGAGCATTATGAAGAGAAGTTTGAAATGAGTTCCATGGGAAAATGGACTTTATCCTTGGAATTCAGGTAAAGCAGATGAAAGACGGGTTCTTTATCGATCAATCTAAGTATGTCAATGACATCTTAGAGAGATTCGATATGAAATATTGTAAGCCAGCAAAGACTCCTATACCCAGAAATCACAATCTTTGTCCTGACTCTAAGGGGGAAGATACTGATCAACATCAGTATAGAGCAATCATTGGATCTTTGATGTATCTCACAGCAAGTAGACCTGATATCATGTTTGCAACCAACATTTGTGCAAGATATCAGGCTGCTTCAAAGGTGTCTCACCTAGTTGCTGCCAAGAGAATCCGTAGATACCTCAAAGGAGCACCTAAACTGGGTCTTTGGCATCCAATGAACACCAACTTTAATCTCTATGGCTACACTGATAGTGATTATGGTGGCTGCAACATCAACAAGAAATCAACATCAGGAGGATGTCAATTTCTTGGTGGAAGGATCATCTCATGGAAATGCAAAAAGCAATCTTGTGTCTCAACATCAACTACTGAAGCTGAATACATTGCCACTGCTAGTTGCTGTGCTCAGCTGCTGTGGATTCAAAACCAGATGATAGACTATGGATTCAACTTCATGAGAACTCATATCTACATTGACAACAAGAGTGCTATTTCCATCACAAAAAATCCTGTCAAGCACTCCAAGACAAAGCATATTGACATCAGGTACCATTTCATTAGAGATATTCATGAGAAAAATCTGATTAAATTAGTCAAAGTTGACTCAAATGAACAATATGCTGATTTGTTCACTAAAGCATTTGATGAACAAAGATTTAAGTATCTTATTACGGCTATTAGGATGATAAACATTGATTAGTTTATCTCATTTGAAAACCTTTTCAAAATATGACTTGTCTTTGTCAATACAATCTAAGCCATGTTACAAAAAGTATTTCTTCAAAATTTGTTAAGTATGAGTTTTTGCGAAGAGAAATTAACCCTCAGAAGATATCCATTATCTTCCGAAGGGAAATTGCTTCAAATTAATTTTATCTTTCGGAGAGTTTTTAGTCTCGAAAGAAAATTTGATGTTATATCAAATCTATTTCCAAAGCTTGAAAACCTCTTCACTCGGAAGACCTTCTTACCCTTGGAAGTAAATTTCTCCTAGGATAAATTTACCTTCGGAAGTAAGATTGGCTTCGGAAGAAGAATACCTTCGGAAGAGCCTTTAATGTCGGAAAAAAGCTTTATTGTGTAACGGAAATCTTTTGAGCCCCACTCTATAAAAGGTAAAGATTTTATGAATGATGTCAGAATATTTAAATGGTTTTCATCTTATCGCCCTTGTCACATCATACCCCAAACCATCACTTCACCTTATCCATCCGCCATTTTCACCCATTTAAATACTTCCGAGCCACTCCTTTAATATTTTTACCACTTTCACAGCCCTAAGTTTACTTAGTCTTTATTTTACCTAAATTCTATCTCATTTCCTCTGTTCTCTCCCAACAGTGGCACTAAACCCTCAGCATAACCAAGTCACACTCCTTGACTCTTCCAAGGATGCTGACTTCTATGAAATCATCTCCTTTCTTACCCAATCCACCTACTACACTGCCTAACTGTTAACCCCATTGTTTACTCAAAACAAATGGTAGAATTTTAGGGAAATTGTCAGATTGAAACCCTGAACGGAGTTAGGGTTATTAGGTCAAGCATTTGTGGTCAGGAATTGATCATATCTGAACAAATCATCAGGGATCATCTAGAGCTTCATGATGAGGGCTCTCCTACGTAATTCCCCAAATCAGACCTGGATGACACATATACCCAGATGGGATACGGTGGTGATGTGAGCAGGTCAACTATGCATAAGTTCAACTTTTTCCTACAACTAGAAGTTCCTGCTTCACATAGTCCTTCATTGTTTGTCAAATAAGTATAGGGGATGGGATCAAATTCCCTGTGAACTAGGATGCCTAGTTCACGGGTTGGTAATAGGTCCGGTTCAACTACTCAAGGTTTGTGTTGGCCAATCTTATGGGAAACCTTCAACGGAAAACATTTTATATGTATCTCAGATTCATTCAGCACATAATCAACTGTGAGCTGGACCAGAGTATGCTTGTCTATGCAGCTGCTCTACCTGTCCCTCACATGAGGTCGGCCATTTTTAAGGTGCTGAAGAGGGTGTCCACCAACTTTACTGGAAGACACACTGTGCTTCTTCCATGTATGATTGAGCCAATGGCTCCTGGTGTCATCCATGTTAACCTCATAGGTGATGAACCCACACCATCAATAGCCCCCAAAATGCCAAATCTTCCTTCCCACCCCATCAAATTTACATATCAGAGACGGTCCAAGCGAACCCTTGTTCAATCTCCTCTGATTGAACAAGTCCCCCCTGTTCAATCCAAAAAGGCTAGAGTGGAAACATGGGCTCCCACTCAGTCTGAGGTCCCACCTTCCTTCTTAATAGACCTCAATATGGGTATTGAGTCTCCTCAGTCTCAATCTCATGAGCCCCAAACCCAAGCTGAAAACCCTCTCGATGAGGCTTTATACTCTCCTAAGCAACCAAAAAGGGACAACCCCATCATGGGCTCAATGTCATTAGACATTGATCAAGGTCCCGGGTCATTAGGCATAACTTCTATATCTTTTACTAACCTTTTAATAGGTACTGATGAAGAGATCATGTCTCTTCAAGGCCATGATATTGATCCATAACACCTATCTAGGGATCAACTAAGCCTAGAGAGATCTCTGATTTCTAGCCCCTATCAGCAAATCCAAACTTAGGCGAGTCCCACTTCTGTGGAGGGGACTAATATACATTCAGCTGCTACTACTAAAGGTGCCTTAATGGAACCTCAAGACAGTGGTAACATCTCTGAGACTGAATCTACGGCAACCGTGCCTTTTGATGACTCTGTAAGAGACATCATTAAGCAAAGGAAACCAGGGCGCCAAGAAACCACAACTGGTGGTGAGGATGGACATACTAGTTATGTTACCTCATCTCCCCATGATTCTTCTAAAGAAGATGAGGGAAGAATGCAACTCACAATCAGAGACCTACTTTCTAAAGTCTCAAACCTTGAATTCAGGGTTAAGACTTTAGAGGATAGATCTGCCACTCAGTAACTTGAGATCGAAAATCTCAAGGCCAAACTAGCTGAAAAACAGACTGATGGATCTGTTAGGCGTGTACCAAATCAAGTCTCTTTGACTTCTTTCTCTAGCTCATCAAGCTCTCAAGATGATGCTACCAAAAAGGGGGAGAAAGTTCAGAGACAAACACATGTGGAGCAACAAAGTTTAGCTCTTTCTATACTTTCAGCAAGATATCCAGCTCAGCAATCAACTGCTTTCCCTAAGCCTCCTCCCACAATCCTTCAAATGGACCCAAGGATGCTCGTAGATTTGAATAGGTTCCTAAACAGGTTCCTAATGGGCTCATCTCTTGAACAACCGAGTCCAGATGTTTTTGTGGCATACTTTGGAGCTGAAGAGTTCCAAAGGTTGAATGCACCATCTACCATTGTCAAAGGAGTTGGTTAACCTAAGGTCCACATTGAACCCAAGATTGATCTCGAAGGGGACATGGGGACTGATGGCCCAGCAACCGAAAAAGATAGGACAGATAGTGCAATCCCACAGACTTTCGAAGCTGAAGTCAAAGCTGCAGAAGAATCATTTCAAACTTCCAAAGCTGAGATACAAGCTGCGGAAGGGTTATATTCTTTTTCTAAGGATCTAATTATCACATATATAATTCTTGAACTAGCATCTGAGGTAAATAGTAAAGATTCTCTCAGTTTCTCTCTCACTCAAATACCATCATCACCTCATGCTCCAATCACCACCCACCAACCTGAAACCTCTACACAAGAACCTCCCAAGTCTCAAACTTCCGAAGACATTAAAGGGAAGAAGAAGTTGACTACGGAAGAACTTTTAGAGGAAGAAAGGTTGGAAAAGCTAAGAATAAAAGGTAGACTCCCAACTAGGAAGCTACTAGCTTCAAGTAGCAAAGTAGTTGTAGCCAACCAGGAGGCTATCAACAATTAAAGAAGGGTGGAGATCATTGACAGACTTGTCAATCTGGGAGCTGCTAGTGAATATGTGCTCCTTCTACCCCTTGAGGAGCTGGTTGAGTTAGAAAAGTCAACCCTGCTATGGAAAGAACAAGAAGAAGCACCAAGGTTGACCTTAGAGGAAGAAATAATGAGAAAGAAAGAATAAGCTGAACAACAGCTTAGGAGTGAAAGGATAGAGTTCCTAAGCACCAGGGGATTCTCTCTTGAGGAACTAACTCCTCACAACAATGACACGATCTTGTGGCTTTTCAAGAGAGAACAAGATCAAATGGAGAAAGAAAGAAAGAGGGCTTCTTGGGAAAAGCTGAAGGAAAAGAAGAAAAAAAAGGAAGAAGCTTAACTTGCAGCTGTCAAGAAGATGGGTGATAAAGCCTGGATGAAAGATTATCTCAGGGCCCATGGCTTTTCCGGCAGGCAAGTTGGCCCCATGTCTGACAAGACCCTGCAGCGACATGTAAGTGACATCAAGGCTGACATTCGCTCAGGAAGAAGGAAAGAGATGTACAGAAGAGTACAGGGGATGACTTCTAAGCCAACACCACAACCTCAACCTCAACCTGAACCAATCCCTTTTCCCTTTCCCTATTAAAACCGAGCCAACCACTGAGCCATACACTCCTGAACCCACATCATCAACCATACCTTCTTCCTCACCTATTCCATCACAACAACCACCATCACTACCCATCCTCAAACCTAAAACACTCCCTAGAACCCAACCATTACCTACCAAACAACCACCCAAGTCATCCTCTCAATCATCCAAACCTCTTTCCTTAGAAGAATTCAAGGAGATTAAAAGGAAGCTCCTCAACTGCATCACTCTGAGTGATATCTCTTATGAGGAGGGGTCCATCAAAATAACCTTCACTGATGGCTCCTCATGTTCCCTCACAAGAGAATAATTCCTTGATCTGCCTAGAGGAACACTGGACCAGGCTTTGAAACTCTTCGCAACCAACTCCGACTCCCTTGGGGAAGAAGAGAAGATGTTAAGAAGAAAACTGGTGACTTTACTGGACACTAGGAAGGAAGACAAGTTACCATGTCAACCTCTCGTTCCTAGAAAGAAAATAGTCCAGTGGAGGTTCGAAGACTCTTTTCATAACTTTGTTGTGGAAAGAGAGAATGATGAAATCAACAGGCGTAATGCCTCTTCCCTGCTACACTCAAGCAGATTTGACATTGCTGAGTTAGCAGAGAAACCATTCTCCAATCCCTCCAACTCTGAGATAGCTGCTTATATCAGAAATCATCTGAGCAGTCTTCATCTAGCCGAACTGACTGCTAGGGCCAAAATTGAAGAAGGGTTGAAGCTAAGAGAGAAGGAAGAAAAGGAAGGATCAACCATTAAGGGCAAGATTTCCTACAAATGGTTGAAGGCCCTAAACTAGAATCCATTGTTAGATGGGAGTATGACTACAACTCCCGTCAACTAACAATCTTCAGAGGGCCATAACAAAGGGTACATATCATTCAAACTGATAGACTGGATCTCCTGTCTATGAATGATTTGTACAAACTTCTCAACACCACATCTGGAAAGAACAAGGAGACAGATATGTATTTTCTCTCCTTGGTGCTAAAAGTTTTGAGAAGTAGAAACAAGTGAAGTTTTGGTAGCATCAGCCTAGGGGGATTTTGTTGGATCAAGTAAGGCTGGTGCAACCAAAACATACACTTAAACAATTTTGGTGCAACTGAAAAGGGAACTTCCGAAGACAAATGCAGAACTTCCGAAGGCAAAGTCTTACAGAGCTTCCGAAGAGGAACTCTAACTTCCGAAGACAGAGTCTTCCTTCTTCTGAAGTTCAACACTTAGAAAAATTCAAGACAATAACTTCCGAAGCATGATGTCCTAAACACCAAGTCAAGCCTCGGAAGAAGTAGCCTCTTCCGAAGTATAAGTGGCTTCGGAAGAACTTGTTCTTCTGAAGCCAGTTAACCTTTGGAAGAACCTACTATGAACCAATGGACATAAGTATGGTCCATCTGACACTCCGCTGCAACCTCTGAGATACTACATGGTGCTTTTTCACACCTATGTAGTTGACCATACTTTATTCTATTGTTCATTCCTTATCAGTTAGTATAGTTACCAACTTTAGTTGGTGAAAAAAGGTAAGTCATAGACATGTCATGACTACTAAATCTTAGATAGTAGTTTATCTAAGATATCTTACTTCTAGCAATGTAGTATTTGTCTAGTTGTAAGTTCTAGCTGGTATCAAAGTATATCCGGCTATAGATAGTAGTATATATAGTTTCTCATTGTAACTCATTTAACATACTTGTAAGAGTCTTGTAATACTTTGAGTTGAGAAGTAATATATACAAGTATCTTGAAAACCATTCTCTTGTGTTTTGTTTACTTTACTTAGTATATTATTATCAACTCTTAGAGGATTCTGCATCATCAATTCGAGTGAGACTTAGTGAGTTTGAGAGATCATAATCGTGTTGAGTGAACAAACCCGATCCTGCAAGCTTTAATGAATTCTATTTTTAAGTGTGTTAAGAAGATGTGCATTTGTAGTTTTGATGATATTTTGGTTTATAGCCTTACTATGGAACAACTTATTGGAGTTGCTATGTTAGGTGACGGAGTTACTAGATAGAAAGTCGGCCCTAGCGCGGTTTTTGTTAGGCAGTTGCCTAAATATTAGTTTCTTGGTCCATAAGTTGTTAGCCCTAATTTATATATTATAAATAGATGGGTAGGCCTTTGTAATTCTTTGAAAACAAAAATAATTTGAACCCTAGTTGCAACTTGCAGCACAGGGGACGTAGGTCACACAGACCAAACCATTTTAATTCTCGTGTTCCGTGTTCTTTCGTTTACTACTTAACATGTGTATGTGTGTGCGTGCTTGATACCCAAACATACTATGGGCTTGAGCTCCTTGCATTTATGGTTGTAAATATTGCAGGCGCTACTCCGGCGATAGGGTACTAACTAGGGATTAATCATATTGACTTTTGACCGATTAATGGGACGATTAGCCAAAATCGCAATATCAAGCAAGCGACTAGCGATAAATATATCGTGATTTTTATAACACTGCTTACATCCTCTATTGTGGGATAGATTTAAGTATTTTTTGCTTAATGATGGTTAGATCTAAGAATTGATTATTCAAACAAGGTCATTTCAGTCTAGTACGTGCGGGCTTTATGCAAGTAATAATAGGTAGAGGGGTCATAATTGTCAGTTTGTATGAACAATAGAAAGTTCATAAGTAGTGCTTTATATGTTATAAGGATTCATGCGTAATATTTTTGTAACATCTTGTAATTTTGGGTTTAATTAAAGTTAACATTGTTAAGTCTTGTATGGACTAATTTTGTCATTTATGAAACTTGTGAATTTGTTATGCTTATTCTTTGTTGCCTTTAATTTTTCTAATCAAACTAATAATTATAATAATAATAAATAAGTAATAATAATAATAATAATACTAATACTAATAATAATAATAATAATAATAATAATAATAATAATAATAATAATAATAATAATAAAATAATTATAATAATAATGATAATAATAATAATAATAATAATGATAATGATAATAATAATAATATAAATGATAAGTTATAAAAGTTAACAAGTTAGTTTAATATTAAACTTAAAGCAAATAAAGGGGGCTTATTTGTCAATTTGGAAACTAAAAATGGAAGTTTTAAACATAAAATGTTAGCTATTAAACCACAAGGACCAAACATGTAAATTTCAAAACCCAACCCCCACTTTATTTCCCCTCCCCGCGAATCCGGCGAAGTGCCGGCGGATACTCCGGCCAAGTCCGGCGACGGCCAAAACCATTGAATGCACTCGTTTTTCGACCCAAAACCGCTCCCAAATCTTTTTAGTGGATGATTCGAACCGTTGAGCATCGTTTAACCGCAATTAAGTGTCCGTTTTCTAGGCCAATCGATCAAGTAACCGACGAGAAATAATCATTCAACGTTCGAGCATTAAAACTCAATTATAACTCAATTAATTAAACCTAATCAAACGTTTATCTAAGTCTAATCGGTTGCAATTACCAATTACACCTGAAACCCACAGATTCACCTTGTCCGATTACTTCTTTCGTCGCGAACCTGCAACCTATTCGAAACCCATCATCCAAACTTTCTAAAGTTCAATTGATTGAGGGCTTTCGATCAAGAACGTCTCCCGAAGCTGCTCACAGATTTAATTTGATTTTCATTAAGGATTGCTCATCCATTGGGTATTCACGGCCGCAACTTGTTCTTCGTGCGGAGCTTCATCAATCCGAACATATTACGGGTAATTAAACACACACAAATACTCGATTTCGTATGGAGATCAAAAGCCCTAACCCCTCGATTGATTACAATGTTCATGTGGGGTTCAATTTGATCGAAAACGTTCTAGGGTTCATATGGGGGTTTGGTTCAGTTGCTAACATAAGAATTAAGAGCTGAGTTCTAACAGGCATAGGCGCCCGCGCCTACTGGTTAGAACACTACACCCTATCCTTGAGGTCCCGGGTTCGAACCCGGGCCCCCTCAACATTTCTTTTTAGGCTTTTTCAGCCTTAAAAAAAACACAGAAAAATCTTTAAAAATTATAAAAAATATTTATAAACTTAGTTCATTTTTTTTATTTCTCAAATTTCTTCTGCAAATTTATTTTTAAAATATATTAACATAAATTAATTGTTTTCTTTAAAAATTAGATCATTTTTGTAAATATAAACTTTAGATAATATTTTTAAACTATTAAAATTATTGCAAAAGTCACTCCTAAACTAATAAGCAAGCGTATTTCAAATAATTACAAAAGCTTAGTTTGTTTTTAGTTTATTACTTCTTTAAATTAGTTACCCAAAATAATACATATATTATTCTTTTAAAAATATATGGTTGCTACAATTAAAATGCATAATGTATCTAAAAGAACCCCAAATTCATATCAAAATCCTAATTCACATTTAAACGTTAATCTTGTCGCTAAACTTAAATCTTGTAAATATATATGTTTAGGCATCTTGTGACGATACATCTTGGAACGACGCTTATTACTATTCTTATTTATCATCATTCTTGCACTTAATTTGACATGTGAGTTTTCCTTGTCCCCTTTTTATAATTTCACACTTATTTGGGGTGAAACATGATGCTTATATTACATACACGTTTAAACATTTGAGACTTGTAATGCACATGCAATTCTACTTATTTTTGGTCATGGTTATTTGTGTTTTGTAAGTGTTTATATGAGATACATAGTTTGGTTACAATCATTAACTATTGCTAGCCTGGCGACGTCTTAGATCTTTGGGCCTGACAAGCCTATTTGGTGCTAAAGTCGAGGTATTGCCGACTCCTAGGGGCCGTACGCTTGTGCACTAGGGAACCAAATACACTTAGCCAATCTTATATACTTGTAATCAAGTCGAGGTTTGGTTGTAACGATATGTGTTCTATAACCTTACTAGCTTATAATCCATGACATGAATTGCTACTTGTAATCTTATTATGTATGAAAACTTGGAAACTCACCAACTATTTTTAGTTGACTCTTTATTTTCATCATGTTTCAGGAAATCCCCAAGTTTAAAGTGGACATTTGAAGCTTGCAATAAAACTAGGATTTGGACCTAGTTAAATAAACAAA
Source organism: Flaveria ramosissima (assembly GCA_025215565.1). NCBI lineage: Eukaryota > Viridiplantae > Streptophyta > Magnoliopsida > Asterales > Asteraceae > Flaveria > Flaveria ramosissima. The sequence goes on from CM046034.1 coordinate 306,967, forward strand.
ACATTATGTTATGTTTGAGTTATGTTGAACTTATTTCTTTTTGTGACTTATGGTTGTAATTCATTTTAATACTTATGATAATAATATTTGCAATTTAAATATAGCGTTATGTGGCTGTGAACAATCTTAACCCTCACATCTCGACGTTTCCGCCGTCAAGGTTGGGGTGTGACAGATTGGTATCAGAGCCCATAACTATAGGGATTTAGGTGATTAGAAATGGTGACCTAGACTATAGCTTATGCATGAACCTCTTAGAAAATATTTATATTCATGGTAATATATATATTGTTACATGCTACATAATGATATACCTTACTTATGTGCAACTTGATGCCTTAGCATAGGTTTGCCTTGTAATTGTTTAAACTTAGTTACTCGTCTCCCTAAACTTACCTTTGACACTTTGACTCTCCCCGAAAAATGAAACTTCTTAATCTTATTCTCGTCGACACGTGGAATTGTATACTTATGCTTATGACTTGAATCCTTAGACTTATGTCTAATCTATGTAAAATCTCATCAAGGTTTTGATTTCATGAACCTAAGATATTTGTGTGACACATAGACACCTGTATTCTGGATTTCCTGGCAAAAGGCCCTCGGGCTTAGGCAAGCATATCGCATAAATCCTACGGGACTAGTTATGCTTACCTGGGGATTTCTGGGATGAGTGATAAACTATGGTCAACATACACAAATTTCTAAGGCAAGTGGGTCAACTTACCTTGACGTGTCAACGTTTCCAAATGGTAATGCGTTATCAAATGGAACCATTCCATGTGCCTTACAACTATTGCCTTATCCTTGTTGAACTATGATCCTTGTTATTCCAATTCTCGTATCTAACTCATTTTGTATATTCCAGCATGTCTCGACATCATGGAAAGCGTGGAAGTTCCGATCGTAAGTTAGCCGCCATGATTGCTCGCCAAATGGCTGCTGTCATCCCGACCATGGTTGCTGAACTTAATAGCACCTTACTGACCAATGGTAGCAACAATGGTAATGGTCATGGAGAGAACAGCAACAACCAAAATGGGAACAACCAAAACGGGAACAATCGAACTTGCACCTTCAAACACTTTAGTTCTTGCAAGCCCACTAGTTTTAGTGGCAAGGAAGGAGCCACTGGTCTTCTTGAGTGGTTCGAAAGCATGGAGAATACCTTTATCAATTATGAGTGTCCCGAGACGCTCAAGGTTCGTTATGCTACTAGTGTGCTCCAACAAAGGGCACTTACCTGGTGGAATAGCGAGAAGAGGAACCGTGGACCCGAAGCTGTGCAAGCACTTACCTGGGAGGAGTTCAAGAACATCGCTATCGCGAAGTTCTGCCCACGAAGTGAGTTGCAAAAGTTGGAGGAAGAATTTTGGAACTTGAAGCAAAATGATGGTGATCATTTGGCCTACTCAACTAGGCATCATGAGTTGAGTTTACTGCTGCCTCACATGGTCGACACTGTCCCCCGCAACATCGAGAAGTTCATTAAGGGTGTACCACCCCAAATTCAAGATGCTGTGGTGGGTAGCCGACCCACAACTTTGGAAGAAGCCATTACTATCACCGCTCAACTCACCGAGAATCATATACGAGCGGGCACCATGTCTGTGAAGGGTGCAAAGAAGGTAGAGAAGACGGCTACCGAGGCTGTTAAAGAAACCAAAGCTGAACCGTCTTACAACAACAACAACAACAACAAGAAGCGCAAGTTCACACCGGCGCGCAATTATGTTGTGGCTGCACCCAAACAACCCCAAAGACAACTTGTACCTGCGGCTGCACCTGTGGCACAAGTGCCTGGGGCTAGGGCTTATGCTGGTCCTCAGCCTATGTGCAACATTTGTAGGTACCATCACCCGGGAAATCAACCATGCCGTATCTGTACCTTATGCGGTAAATATGGTCACTTGGTGGCGACTTGTCACCGTGCACCTAACAACAACGCCGTCGTGGTCACAAATCGTGTTTGCTACAACTGTGGGGAACCTGGTCATTTCCGCCCACAATGCCCCCGTCTTGTGGGTAATGTTCCACAAGCCCGTGGACGTGCTTTCAACATCAACGCGAATCAAGCACAAGCAAACAATGATGTGGTGAATGGTATGTTCACTTACCTTTAACTTTTGTGACCTATTTCTTTTCATGTGTTACCTATGTCGTTAAATACCTTTAAAATTGAACAGGTATGTTCCTTATTAATAAAACTTATGCCTATGTCCTATTTGATTCTGGAGCCGATAAGAGTTTTGTTTCGTTAGAGTTTGAACCCATACTTGCTAAGCCACATACGAAACTAGGAAGACCTCTTACCGTTGAAGTTGCCGATGGAGAACCGATCACCGTTGATGTCGTTATTCGTGATTGCATCTTAAGTCTTGACACGCATGATTTTCTTATCGATCTTATCCCTATGAAACTTGGAAGTTTCGACGTCATCATTGGTATGGATTGGTTAGCCAAACACCATGCCGAGATCATTTGTTTCGAGAAGTGCATTCGTATACCGTTACCCTCTGGAGATACTTTGAAAGTGTTCGGTGAGAAATCTTCCAAAGGGCTTAAACTCATGTCTTGCACTCAAGCCCGAAAGTGCTTAAGCAAGAAGTATATGGCCTTCTTGGCTTACGTGGTCAACACGAAAGTCAAAGGGAAAGAACTTAAGGATGTCCCTATTGTACGAGACTTTCCTGAAGTATTTCCCGATGACCTTAGTGGTTTACCTCCCGTGCGTGAAGTCGAGTTTAAAATTGACTTGATACCGGGAGCAAACCCCGTGGCTAAGTCACCATATCGACTTGCACCATCGGAAATGCAAGAACTCTCTAGTCAACTTCAAGAGTTATCCAAGAAGGGCTTCATCCGTCCAAGTTCTTCGCCTTGGGGTGCACCTGTTCTGTTCGTGAAGAAGAAAGATGGAACGTTTCGTATGTGCATCGATTATCGTGAGCTTAACAAGCTTACCATCAAGAACCGTTATCCTCTTCCTCGTATTGATGATTTGTTTGACCAACTTCAAGGAGCTGCTATCTTCTCGAAGATCGATTTACGTTCTGGCTATCATCAATTGCGAGTCCATGATGATGATATCCCAAAGACCGCGTTCCGTACTCGTTATGGACACTATGAGTTTATGGTGATGCCTTTTGGTTTAACCAATGCTCCTGCTGTCTTCATGGATCTCATGAACCGAGTATGCAAGCCGTATCTAGACAAGTTTGTGATCGTCTTCATTGATGACATACTTATCTATTCAAAGTCCAACACCGATCATGAACTACATTTGAGATTGGTTCTTGAGTTGTTGAAGAAAGAGCAATTGTACGCGAAGTTCTCGAAGTGTGATTTCTGGCTCGAGGAAGTTCAATTTCTAGGACACGTGGTGAATAGCCAAGGAATTCACGTTGATCCTGCAAAGGTGGAAGCTGTGAAGAATTGGTGTGTTCCTACAACTCCTACCGAAGTTCGTTCCTTTCTTGGTCTTGCTGGTTATTATCGGCGATTCATTGCCAACTTCTCGAGGATCGCGAAACCGCTCACTACTTTGACACAAAAGAATAAAACATTCGAGTGGGGTCCCGAGCAAGAAGAAGCTTTTGAAGCGTTAAAGCACAAGTTGTGCAATGCTCCTATCTTGACCTTACCCGATGGAAACGACGATTTCACCGTGTATTGTGATGCATCTAAACAAGGCCTTGGTTGTGTTCTCATGCAACGAGGGAAAGTCATAGCTTATGCATCGAGACAATTGAAGGTTCACGAGGTGAATTACACAACTCATGATCTTGAGCTTGGTGCTGTTGTCTTTGCTTTGAAGATTTGGAGACACTACCTGTATGGTACGCAATGTATAGTCTACACCGATCACAAAAGCCTTCAACACGTTTTCAATCAAAAAGATCTCAATATGAGACAACGTCGTTGGGTGGAGTTGATTAGTGATTACGATTGTGACATTCGCTACCATCCTGGTAAAGCAAACGTTGTAGCCGATGCACTAAGCCGAAAGATTCACAACAAGATGATCTCATTTCAAGAAATTCGCGATCGACGTCAATGGTTTGACACTTTGGGTGAGTTCGATACTGAGATCCGACTTGATGTCAACGAGACCACCGTACTGCTACAAAACCTGAGAATAGATAGTGACATCGAGTCTAGTATCCTGGAGGCTCAACAAATGGTACAACGAGAAGGAAGAATGAAGGATGAATGGGAGCATAATCTTCTAACTCAATTGGAAACGAAACCCAATGGATTGATGTACTTCGCAAATCGAATTTGGATTCCAAATCGCGATAACCTCCGTACCTTCATCATGAACGAAGCTCATCAAAGTCGTTATTCTATTCATCCTGGCTCCGATAAGATGTATATGGACCTACGTGGTCAATATTGGTGGCCTGGAATGAAGAAAGACATAGCGACTTATGTAGCTAAGTGTCTCACGTGTACGAAGGTTAAAGCCGAACATCAACGTCCAAGTGGATTACTTGAGCAACCCGAGATTCCTATGTGGAAGTGGGAACACATATCCATGGACTTCATAACAAAGCTACCCCGAACCTCCCGAGGACATGATAGCATATGGGTGATTGTTGACCGATTGACTAAGTCGGCACATTTTATACCCATACGTGACACTTACAAGACATCAAAGTTAGCTCGTATTTACGTTGATGAGATTGTAAGTCGTCATGGGGTACCTCTGCACATCATATCCGACCGAGATGCTCGCTTCACTTCACATTTTTGGTCGTCTATGCAAGAACTCTTGGGTACACAACTAGATCTAAGCACGGCTTACCATCCTCAAACTGATGGTCAAACCGAGCGAATGATCCAAACCTTGGAGGATTTGCTACGCCTTTGTGTTCTTGACTTTGGTGGCGATTGGGATACGCATCTACCGCTCGCGGAATTTTCGTATAACAATAGTTACCACTCGAGTATCAAGATGGCACCGTTTGAGGCACTTTATGGTCGAAAATGTCGTTCACCGATCTGTTGGACCGACATTGGTGAAAACTTCATCACTGGTCCTGAACTTATACAAGAGACGACCGATAAAGTTTCTATCATTCGCAAGAACCTTGAAGTGGCGAGAAGTCGTCAAAAGAGCTATGCTGACAAGCGACGAAAGCCACTGGAATTCCAAGTTGGGGAGATGGTTCTTCTTAAGGTTTCACCGTGGAAAGGTGTGGTTCGTTTTGGAAAGAAGGGCAAAATGGCTCCAAGATTTGTAGGGCCTTTCAAAATCCTGAAAAGGATTGGGAAAGTGGCTTATAAACTGGAACTACCTTCCGACCTTAGTGGAGTTCATCCTGTGTTCCACGTCTTAAATTTGAGAAAGTGTTTGGCCGACGAAAGTTTGTATGTTCCTTTGAAAGACATTCAGATTGACGAGTCATTACATTTTGTTGAGAAACCTGTTGAAATCATGGACCGTATAATGAAGAAGACGAGAACCACAACAACCCCAATCGTCAAGGTTCGTTGGGAAAATAAACGTGGCGCCGAATTTACTTGGGAACGTGAGGAGCATATGAAGAAGAAATACCCGTTCTTATTTGTATAGTTTCATTTCTTTTAATTTCGGAACGAAATTCTTTTAAGTTGGGGAGACTGTAACATATTGTAATTTTGGGTTTAATTAAAGTTAACATTGTTAAGTCTTGTATGGACTAATTTTGTCATTTATGAAACTTGTGAATTTGTTATGCTTATTCTTTGTTGCCTTTAATTTTTCTAATCAAACTAATAATTATAATAATAATAAATAAGTAATAATAATAATAATAATAATACTAATACTAATAATAATAATAATAATAATAATAATAATAATAATAATAATAATAATAATAAATAATTATAATAATAATGATAATAATAATAATAATAATAATAATAATAATGATAATAATAATAATATAAATGATAAGTTATAAAAGTTAACAAGTTAGTTTAATATTAAACTTAAAGCAAATAAAGGGGGCTTATTTGTCAATTTGGAAACTAAAAATGGAAGTTTTAAACATAAAATGTTAGCTATTAAACCACAAGGACCAAACATGTAAATTTCAAAACCCAACCCCCACTTTATTTCCCCTCCCCGCGAATCCGGCGAAGTGCCGGCGGATACTCCGGCCAAGTCCGGCGACGGCCAAAACCATTGAATGCACTCGTTTTTCGACCCAAAACCGCTCCCAAATCTTTTTAGTGGATGATTCGAACCGTTGAGCATCGTTTAACCGCAATTAAGTGTCCGTTTTCTAGGCCAATCGATCAAGTAACCGACGAGAAATAATCATTCAACGTTCGAGCATTAAAACTCAATTATAACTCAATTAATTAAACCTAATCAAACGTTTATCTAAGTCTAATCGGTTGCAATTACCAATTACACCTGAAACCCACAGATTCACCTTGTCCGATTACCTCTTTCGTCGCGAACCTGCAACCTATTCGAAACCCATCATCCAAACTTTCTAAAGTTCAATTGATTGAGGGCTTTCGATCAAGAACGTCTCCCGAAGCTGCTCACGGATTTAATTTGATTTTCATTAAGGATTGCTCATCCATTGGGTATTCACGGCCGCAACTTGTTCTTCGTGCGGAGCTTCATCAATCCGAACATATTACGGGTAATTAAACACACACAAATACTCGATTTCGTATGGAGATCAAAAGCCCTAACCCCTCGATTGATTACAATGTTCATGTGGGGTTCAATTTGATCGAAAACGTTCTAGGGTTCATATGGGGGTTTGGTTCAGTTGCTAACATAAGAATTAAGAGCTGAGTTCTAACAGGCATAGGCGCCCGCGCCTACTGGTTAGAACACTACACCCTATCCTTGAGGTCCCGGGTTCGAACCCGGGCCCCCTCAACATTTCTTTTTAGGCTTTTTCAGCCTTAAAAAAAATACAGAAAAATCTTTAAAAATTATAAAAAATATTTATAAACTTAGTTCATTTTTTTTATTTCTCAAATTTCTTCTGCAAATTTATTTTTAAAATATATTAACATAAATTAATTGTTTTCTTTAAAAATTAGATCATTTTTGTAAATATAAACTTTAGATAATATTTTTAAACTATTAAAATTATTGCAAAAGTCACTCCTAAACTAATAAGCAAGCGTATTTCAAATAATTATAAAAGCTTAGTTTGTTTTTAGTTTATTACTTCTTTAAATTAGTTACCCAAAATAATACATATATTATTCTTTTAAAAATATATGGTTGCTACAATTAAAATGCATAATATATTTAAAAGAACCCCAAATTCATATCAAAATCCTAATTCACATTTAAACGTTAATCTTGTCGCTAAACTTAAATCTTGTAAATATATATGTTTAGGCATCTTGTGACGATACATCTTGGAACGACGCTTATTACTATTCTTATTTATCATCATTCTTGCACTTAATTTGACATGTGAGTTTTCCTTGTCCCCTTTTTATAATTTCACACTTATTTGGGGTGAAACATGATGCTTATATTACATACACGTTTAAACATTTGAGACTTGTAATGCACATGCAATTCTACTTATTTTTGGTCATGGTTATTTGTGTTTTGTAAGTGTTTATATGAGATACATAGTTTGGTTACAATCATTAACTATTGCTACCCTGGCGACGTCTTAGATCTTTGGGCCTGACAAGCCTATTTGGTGCTAAAGTCGAGGTATTGCCGACTCCTAGGGGCCGTACGCTTGTGCACTAGGGAACCAAATACACTTAGCCAATCTTATATACTTGTAATCAAGTCGAGGTTTGGTTGTAACGATATGTGTTCTATAACCTTACTAGCTTATAATCCATGACATGAATTGCTACTTGTAATCTTATTATGTATGAAAACTTGGAAACTCACCAACTATTTTTAGTTGACTCTTTATTTTCATCATGTTTCAGGAAATCCCCAAGTTTAAAGTGGACATTTGAAGCTTGCAATAAAACTAGGATTTGGACCTAGTTAAATAAACAAAACATTATGTTATGTTTGAGTTATGTTGAACTTATTTCTTTTTGTGACTTATGGTTGTATTTCATTTTAACACTTATGATAATAATATTTGCAATTTAAATATAGCGTTATGTGGCTGTGAACAATCTTAACCCTCACATCTCGACGTTTCCGCCGTCAAGGTTGGGGTGTGACAATTTTGGATAAGTCGTGACTAACCGTTTGAATGTTAGTCATAAGGAAAGGGTAGTTCACCCATCAATTGAATGACACATTTCCTTTTTTTGTGTTCTTTTGATATCAAACACCTTGTAGTCCTCAAGAGAATATTCTGATGGTAAAGTAGTGTACTATTTAATCAAAAGTTATAGGTTTTAATCCTATAGTATAGGTGTGATGGTTTTAGGAGTGAGTATGTGTGGAATAAAGAGTGTGTATTTGTCGGTCAAAGAAAATCTAACTCATAACCTTGTACCTACTTTAAAGTTGTATATAAATTTTCTATGTTTATGTGTTAAAAGGTGTTGTGTTGCAAGACTGAAGAAAATTAGTTAACTAAATGATGTCTTTAGCACTGTGATATGCCGTACTGCTTCATGTTTAAGCCTAAATTCGTCCAGTGAGAATTTAAAGGATGTTGCTACAGTACATAGCCAAACAAGGATGGTGCTACAGTACATAAGTAAAACTGGCACCAATAATTTTTATTAAGTGTTATCTATCATGTGAGTAACGCTTAACTATTTATCATTTGCAGTGGTTGGCCTCCGTCACCTGTTGTGAATAAATGAACAAAGACGGAATCTGCATTTTCATTTTGTTTTTGGTTTGGTATAAAAAACCCCACCCTCTATTGTTACTTAGGGGGATAATTCATTGAGACTTAGAAAAACTCACTTATCTGATTGTTATTTTATTTTAATTGGCCTTGTTTACAACACCATTTAACTGTACATTTAGAATTAAACTTATATTCTTTTCTCAGATGTCACATTTTTTTTCTTTTGATAACATGGCTGAACTTACTGAGAAAAGTTTGATAAATAGAAGTTGATCTTCCCTTCGTCTTAGAAAAAACCCAATCCAATGCTGGAAAAATTCCTCACCATCTCACTCTTACAAGTCTTTCCCAATAACTCTTGTGAAATTGAAGATTGATATCTTGATCAAATAAATGCAATTTCAAGATTAATAGTATTAAAAAAGAAAAAAAAAATGACAAACATTTTCATTTCGTAGTAAAGTGTATAACTCGCAACCAATTAACTAAAAAATCAATCATAAATCAAGGTCTTCATATCCAGGGCTAATTAAAAGCCCCTTGATCTTCTCCATTAGTATTAAGTATTTGAGTTGGTGAAGTCTCTTTCACTCTCTTTTATTTACTACTACTAGTAACAGTCTATTACAAAGCTTTAGCGTTATAATTTCAATCCGCCACCGGCACCTTTGTCAATCAAATTCCACAGTGCAGTTTTTGCTTCCTCAAGTGTTTCAACCCCATGCCCTTCTTCAAATGCTAGCCTCTGTATGTTAAACTGTCAAACATACACAAATTAGCATCTCCTCATAAAAATTAGAAGAGAAGGTGTTTACTAGTGGCATTTACCTGTGCACCTTGGCGGACACGAACATCTGTCCCCTTGCTATCTATTGATATCAGTGCTGCATCATCCACCTCTGTCTCCAACGATAACAACTCTTTTAGGGGCTTTGAGAATATTGCATTCAGCTCCTAACATGAATAACACTTGCATCATCAATCAACCAAACTGCAAACAAGGTGTATTGATTCCAATTAACATGAGACTCACTCACCTTCAGGTTTTGCTCGCCTCCATCCACAGCAATCTTGTCAGGTCGAAGAGCCTCATATTCCCTTACATTAACCCAAGCAACTGTCCCAAACCCTCCAATGAAATATATATCACTGCTTCAAACAAACATACATGCATACTACAATGTTATTATATTCTGTTCATGAAATAATGCAACACCAGAGTATTCAAGTTATGCTACATAATGAAAAGACCTTATATTTTGCATTCTAAAGTAGTAAAAGTTGCCCCATTGCTGTGAAGGCCCCTGTTGATGTTTTGCTATATACTGCTTATGAGCCCATTCCTAGAAAGAAGATAAAAAACCACATGATATATTTCGTTTGTTAAAAAGAAGAAATCATTACAATAAAAAAAAGGCTTTCCAAATAAGAGTTATATATTTGCAAAATGAACAACCTGCTCATCTTCCGGGAGAGGAAAAACATCACCAAAAATAGTAACCCTTGCGTTTGATAAGCCACTCCAACCAGGTATCTACAAAGACAAGTGTAAAAAAAAAAAGGTATATTGTGAAGATGATTTAACATGTGCTAGTATACGAACCTGTACGACCAATGTACACCTTGGATCTGATAAGAGGTTCCTGGTGTGTATAGCTAATGGAGAAAAAGAAAAGATTGGATCTGCAAGTTAAAAGTAAGGAGAATGAGAAATAATGAGAGTCCAGAAGAGAAGAGAAGAGAGCAGAGGGAGGTAAGATTGAATATAAAAAGGGGTAAGATTTAACTTACGGCCGATTGCATCTGGGGCAAAGTCTACGAGGGAGCCAAATGGATATCCCTCACGTCGATGGTGCATCCGGGACATTACGGTGCACAAGTGAGCAAACCTAGCCTTGAGCCACAAAAATATTATTATTAATAATAATACAAGTAGAAAAGGAGTAGTAAGTTAGGGAGGGCGGGGGTACCTGTTCCATGAGATTGCGAACGGCCAAAGCTGGTCTAGGCAAGTCATGGACAGAGGTTGCACTCTGCACGCCTCCAGATATTGGGGTCCTGAACAGCCCAGCCCTACTCCCACTTCCACCTCCACCCCCACCCCCAGCTGCCATCACATCATCTGACTTCGTTTTTAGGTTTTCCTTCAGAAACACATTATCATTACAAACTACATCATCACCAAAAGGATGGATTCCTGCTCTATATTTCTAATTCTACTTGCCATATGCAATGATTTTGGAAAATAACTTTGTTTTAGTTAAACAGCCTAGGTATTTGCGTTAAGTGAAAGCATCTTCACTTAAAGCGGGAAGGAGTGCGTTGATAGATAGATAGATAGATACCAGAGGAGAAGAAGAGGCAGGTAAGGTAAATCCATTATCAAGGAGTGGTTGTCCAGCAGCATCATCATCAGCCGAAGCTTGAGGAGTAACAGACGGAATAGCACGACATCCAAATCCGTTAAATGTTCTGGGAAACCAAAGTTTCAGTTTCAGTTTGAAAGGAGTCGGAAGCGAATGCGTCTCTTGAAGCGCGGGTACCAACATACAGCTTGAGAGAGCTTCCATGGAAACACAACACAACACAACACAAAGGTTAAATTATTATAAGTATCAGTTTCAGTTCGACGACACACGCATCACATAGCAAGGGTTTTCAAGACGAAATGAAACTCCCCTCTTTTCTTTTCTTTTCTTTGTAGTTTGTACAATAAACAAAAACAAACCCGGCCCATAGAGGTAGGCCGTGGCTTTTGGGCCAGCCTTTTTGTTGAGTTGAGTTGAGTTGAGTGATTATATTTCTTTCTCTCTTTCTCTTTTCTTTTTAGATATTTATTTATTTATTTAATCCAACATTATGTGAAACCTCCTTCCCTCCCTCGCACATGATTCCGGATTTGTTATTGGTTTGTCTTATATAAAACAAAACAGCCATCAGCCATCAGCCATCAACCATCAACCATGTGTTGTGTTGTGTTGTGTTCTTCTAGTGATGCAGATGCAGGCCCATACATACTTATTTATTTATTTAATTGAAAAATCAACATCATCAAGCTAGGTAGCTATTTGTTTGACAATGGTTGGTCCATCACCATCGAGTCCACCCTCCCCTATTTGACGTTTCTTCCATGGCACCTTTAGAATACTATTACTAGCAACTAAACTTTACTTCATCAAACCAACCTGCTCCCTTTTTCTCTTTTCTTTTCTTAGGCTTACCGATTCATCGTCAGATTAATCTCATCATGAATCTTCCCAAGCTTCAATCTTTTATTGGTTTCAATAATACCCACCTCAAGTTTCTGGCTCTTGTTAGTTTATTATTGGTTCTTGGAGCATCTTTAAGTTCATATTTCCAGCCCGGTGGAAGCCTAAAATTTAATCCTGTTCCAAACAGAATGAGAAGCAGAGCAATAGTGGCATCAAAGAGGCCAGGAGACCCTCCGGTGTTGGCTTACTGGATTTATGGATCGAGGGGAGATGGGCAGAGGATGCGGAGACTTTTGAACGCTGCTTACCATCCCAGAAATCACTACCTTCTGCTACTTGATGACGCAGATGAGAGGGCAGATCTGGCGCTCTATGTCCAATCTCACCCCTTGTTTACTGCTTTTGATAATGTCAACGTCATCGGCCGCACTTATCCCGTCAACTACATGGGGGGATCTGGGCTCGCTGCATTGCTTCACGCCTCTGCATTGCTTCTCAAAATCACTTCATCCTGGGATTGGTTCATCCCTCTTAGTGCTTCTGATTACCCACTCATGACTCAAGATGGTATACAATACAATACATCTCTTTCAACTCTATTTGCAAATTGGAATATGGTTGGAAACACAGCGTAAATTTTATCTTTTTCTTCTCAAAAACATTATGATTCTTTTCATTCATAACAGCAGCTTAAATCCTTACATTTGATGCTTATTTAAATGTTTAGTTGCAGATTGATGATTGATCAAATCAGTTTCGTTTTTTGAACCACAACTATGTTCAGTTCCAAACACAAAATAACACACAAACTCTGGTGCACTTTTCTGCCATTTATGTCTTCTCCTATAGTTTGGTGCTACGGGCCTCAATTTTCTTTCTATCCAATGCAGATATCCTCCACGCGTTTACATTCTTGCCTAGGGATCTCAATTTAGTACATTTCGCAAACACCAGTAGCTCTGACGAGTAAGTTAAACATACAATATTAGCTTCCCTTATATAATTTCTTTTATGTTTATCATTGATATAAGCTTCCCTTATATAATTTCTTTTATGTTTATCATTGATATACATACATGCATACTCACAAGTAGCTACCGGCTAGGATGAAAAGGCTAACAACTAACTCATCGCCAGAATCATATATAACTTCTTTATGTGATAATTTGGTTCTGCTTTGGTGCAGGGATGAACGGCTTAAGCAAGTGGTTGTGGACCCTAGCCTCTATGACCGAAAAAGGACTCCAGTTTTCTATGCTAAAGAGACTAGAAATGCCCCGAATACATTCAAGATCTTAGCAGGTAGGTAAAGTTGTTTGACCACAAGGCACAAGCTGTTATGATTTGGTTTGTCATGTGTTTCATGAATGAAATTAACACAGGTTCCCCTTGGGTGATCCTAAGCCGCTCTTTCTTAGAGTTTTGTGTAAAAGGATGGGACAACTTCCCTAGGAAACTGCTTATGTACATGAGCAACGTAGCATCTCCTCTTGAATTCTACTTCCAAACAGTGATATGTAACTCACCCAGTTTTCATAACACCACAATTGACAATGATCTGAGATATGTTATGAGCAGAAACGATAGCCTGAGCAAAATGGGTGAGATGGTAATTGTTGCGAGCAATGAAGACGATGCAGTGCTGCAGGAGATTGACATGAAGGTGTTAAACCGGTCAGCAAATGGGGTTGTGCCTGGAAAATGGTGCTTGGAGAAAAAAGCGAATGTGAGTAGAAATGGTGATGTAGAAAAAGATAAATGGAAATGGGGAGATATCAACACGGTTGAGGCAAGCCCTCGTGGTGTGAAGCTGGGGCTAACATTGTCCCGGCTTGCTAGTGAGAGACATGATGTTTGCACAAGCTGAAGAGATAACTTGGCGGGTGTAGGTAGGTTAAGTAATATTAATTTCATGCTATGGAGTTCTACTATCAGTTAGCTGTAAAGAATCATAGTACATTGTTGAAATATGTATATGTATTCTTTTTCATCTGTATTAGTAAAAGGAAAAACAGTTAAGATGCCAAAAGATATATGCAAAATCTAGTAAATTCTATAATATAATCCAATGAATAGCATTGTACACATCATCAGATTATAAGCTAGGCTAATAAATATTATATTAAAATCGTAATTACAATTTACAAGGGTAGTTCTTGGCAGTTAGGATCTGATGCATTGCAACGGTTGGTATGCAAAAGTCACGATGGTTTAGTATGTATATATAGATAAGCAGAGCACAATGTTAATTTGATGATCTTATATTATAGTAACATAATTGTTGATCAATATGTCCTATTATTTTCCATCACACAATCCTCTATATAAGGTAGAGGAAGCAACTGAAAAGTGATCACCTCATATGTCTAGCTTGTTGGATTCTTCAAATAAACAATACACACTAATAAAACACAGACTTGCAATTTCTTCAAACGACAGTGTACAGGGCTTTTTATAGCTATCGTTTTGACAGTTAAAAGGCGGTTAATGACAGTTATTTGGCACCAAACATGGCATGTTAAAGAACTGTCAAATGATCCGCTAAACGCCTACTGTGCACCCGTATTGTTTCACATGTGAATGACACTAAGGTAGTGTTTGTTTTTTTCAAAAACCTCTTCCCGACCTCTTCATCTGCGCGCACGCAGACGCGGGAAGAGGTTTGGAGAACGCAGACTGTTTGATTTCCGGAAGACTTTTCAATTAAAAATGTATTCCTGAGGTCTGCATGAGGCAGACATGGACCATTGTCTTTAGAGGTCTTCAAACCTCTTCTCATACTCGACCTTCACAAAAAACACCTGAGCCCTAAAATCACAAAACAACCTCCATCCTTAATTCCGTTCATCACCAGCCACCATCCTCAACTCCGGCCGGCAAGCCTCCTGCCGGCGACTCTCCCTCCTGCCGGCGACTCTCCCTCCGGCCGACACTCTCCCTCCAGCCGATCCCCTCTCCTTCAGCCGGTCCTCTCTCCTCTAGCCGGCGCTCTCCCGTTAGCCGGCACTCTCCATCCGACCGGTGCCCTCCCTCCGACCGGCGCCCTTCAGCCGCCGCTCTCCCTCCGGTCGGCACCCTCCAGCCAGCGACCCTCCAGATCGGCGGCAATGGCGCCCTTCGCCGACCGCCCAACCTCCTACCTCTGCAATTCATGGTTTCAAATTGCAGTTTGATTAGGGTTCTTGAGTTGGTCACTTGTTTACAGTAGAGGTATGTTTGGTTACTTTAATTGGATGAATTGGTAGTCAAAGCCCATTGACTTCAACATTCAGAACCGTTGTTGATGGTGAAAAATTCGGTTGGGGTTGATGGCAGATTTGAGGGCTTTTAGGGTGGTGATGTCGTAGGAGACGGTGGTGGTGGCGGTGGTTGTGGTGGTGAGGAGGAGGAGGGAGATGATGATGGTGGATGAATTTGATATTTTTAATTACAGACTATTTTTGCAGTCTGCAGATGTTAAAAATCAAACAATCTTTTTCTTGCAGACTGCAGACGTTTGGTCCACCTCTTCTCCTGCAGATGTGGTCCGCAGACTGCAGACATTTTGCTGCAGAAAAAACAAACATCACCTAATACATACATATTTACAAACTAATAATACTTGATATTGAGATAACATTATGTCAATAATCATCCCCATATTCAACCGGTTTTTTGCATTTGTTGCCTTTCACCTTTTTCATATGTTTAGTTGTTACTAAACCCATCTCTTCAAAGCATTTCCACATCATCTTAGTTTTATTCAATTTCTAACATCATCCCACTATAAAAATATATTCAAAATCTTCATCTGTACACTCTTGTTCCATCGATTTATTCATAGTGGCTTTCTTCTGGTGATCTTCACATGTTTTAATGATGTAATACATTGTGCCTTCAAAGGTTCCTTTATAATCTTGTAAAGCCAGTTGTTGTAAACTGAGTACATTGTTGTTTAATGTCGGCACATAATACACAGTTCAATTAGCCTCGTGAACCATTGCGTTGCGTTTCAACATGGCCCTTTTCTTTTATGTACATTTTCTTTGTTCCAAAAGGTTTTGCTTCAGTGCACACACACGCGCGCGATTCTTCTATTTGTTTTGCTTTTTCTTTTGTCTCCATAGACGTTTGTTTGTGAATTATATTTTGTTGGGTGAAGTCAACTAAAGTAGTCAAATATATGTTACTAGTATATTCAAGTGTTAGTAACTGATCTTAAAATTTTGTAAAGATCAGTGAGTTGCAAGGCATCTCACAGTGCCCGGAATCCCACAACAAAATGGCTTGGTTGAACGTATGAATAGAACATTGTTAGATAAGGTGAGGTGCATGTTGACATGTTCAGGTTTACCTAAGTCATTCTGGGCTGAAGATGTATCTATTGCAGCTTACTTAGTGAATAAATCTCCAAGTTCAGCAATTCAAAAGAAGATCCCAATGGAAGTTTGGTCAGGGTAGAAATCAAACTATAACAATATCAAAGTGTTTGGGTCCTTGGCCTTTGCTCATGTAAGTCAAGGTAAACTTGAGCCTAGAGCTCATAAATGTGTTTTTCTTGGGTTCTCTGAAGGTCTCAAACGGTATAGGTTATGGAGAATTGGAAATTCAAAGGTTATTATGAGTAGAGATTTGACTTTCAATGAAAGGGTGTTATACAAGGATGTTGTTGGTTCCTCAAGCCAGAGATTTGACTTTGTAAATTCAAAGGTTATTATGTAACTCGTATACGTAACCCATAGTTTTACATATGTAACTCATAGTTACATATACGTAAATAAAAGAATTTATGTTCTAAAATTCTCAACTTTTCTTCCCTACCTTTTTATCCTTAGTTCTTTTGTACAAATACTATTTACATATAAGTAAACATCAGGTTACATGAATGTAAGCCTATACATACATATGCATAAGCATGTGAGCTACATCTAATCAATATATCTAAACATCAGCTTACAAAAATATAACCCTATATTTACATACATGTAACGCTTGGGAACTAACATATAATATGTCTAATTTTATGTTTGGTTTCTGGTTTATTTATTCAAGTTACTTATACGTAACTAACATTCTTTTACGACCGACTTTTGATTTTTTAATCGTACAAGAGAATTAAGTAACTGTGTTACGTATATGTAACCCACTTTCTTTTTTGATCGTCTTCTTCTTTTTTAAAGAAATCAATTCAAATAGTTTTGTATGTGATTGTGTAATATATACTAATTTACATATGTTGAATGATTACGTGTATGGTTATATGTTTGTGTTCATGTGAAATATGTCATAAGAGTGATATTTTGATAGAAAGAGATATTTTAGGAGCTTTTTCAAATTTAGAGGTTACGGTATTGAGTTTCTGTGGTATAACTATTTTGCTCTTGGACCCCGTTAATGAACTCTTAAATTGCAATTATTTACAAAAATACAATCAATTAATCTTAACATAGATCAAACAAATCAATGATTATAAAATGGTTTTCTTGATTTTCTAATAAAACATGGTTTTCTTAAAAACCCTTCCATATATATAGGGGCCGATTACTATACAAAGTGCATTTTCGTGCGAAGCGTGCGAAGTTTCAGGGTGGAATTATCACGCAAGAACAATAATAATCACGCAAGAACAAAGTGATATTTACGCAAGACAAATTACACTCGCGTGGAATTATCACACAAAAATAGAATTATCACGCAAGAATACCTTCTGCGAAATAATTTCACATTTTGCGCAATAATTCCATCTCTCCATAATTAATTATTACCCTTGCGTTATAAGCCCACCTTTAACCTTCATTCTTGCGTGATAGCTTTGTACGTTTTGTACGAAAAAAACACTTTGTATCATAACCTTTCTCTCTCTATATATAGGGTTAGTATTTTTACAAAACTCTATTTTTCATGAAAACTTGAATAATCAATCAGGACCATTCTTTATTTTTAATCATGTATAATAAAAACAAAATAGAAAAAGGTAAAATAATAATCAACTATTTTTTTCTTTCTCCACAATCAATTAATTGGATATTACATTTTCTTTTATCTCTCAAACTTTTTGAATTCATATTCTATTAAGAATCAAATGAATCTTAAATTTGATTATCCATCTGTTCATGATGATTAAGAAGCACTCATTAATTATGTTTACACGTGTTAATTGTTTTACATATGTGTGAATATATGATTTACATATGTGTTACTTTTAAATTGATTATTTTTTCAACTAATCATCTAATTACATATGTGTAAACTTTACATCAATCGTTCATTTTTCAAACTAAATTTCTATATGCTAAATTGCTAAAGAAAATTTTATAAATGATCGTCTATTTGCATACATATTAATCTTCATGATGATCATCCATTTTACAGCTTGATAATGTATTTACATATATGTAAATTCTTATATTTACACGTTTAAAACAAGGTTATAATATTATTAACATATATATAAATCATAAATTTACACATATGTAAAATAAGGTTACTATACTTTTTGCATGTGTAATTTATAATAGAAATATTATCCCATCTACTTCTACATAAGTACATTTTTTTTCTCAATCAATATTACCATCTTCCATTTGATTCTATCATCATTGTAAGTTCTCGAAACTTTTCACGGCAACATTAACACTTCATCGATGGTAACAACAATGATTAGAATCAATACTCAAATTGTTAGGAATAATCAACAGGTAACAACAAATAAACATAATCAAAATCGTAAAACCTAAAATAAATATACTAACATAACATTTAAAAGCAATGTAGAAGTGTTAGAAAAAGTCACTCATCATATTTCAATTATAAAGAAAATAGGTCAAGAAAAGAAAAAAACAAATATAAAATTTATGATGTAAAACCATATAGATCGTTAATAATGTTATAAACATGTGCTAACAATTTTTTTTAAATGCCTGTCATACACAATCCATTTTTCAATGTATAAATAATATGCAGTAATAGAATCAAAGGAAAGCTAGTACAAAATATATACTGTAATTTAAAAAAAAGGATTTTGACTTTTAAAAACATACAATAATGGTTTCGTGTGCGTTAAAGAAACGCTTAAGCATATGAAAATTTAACCATTAAAACTCAGAAACAATATTTAGATTTTTAGTTATGTCGTAAATTTGTTTTTATTTGAATTTATAGATAAATCATAGCATGATATCTTTGACCAAAATTCAATTTAGAAAAATAAAATTGCTACAAGAAGACTGAACCTTACCTGTCGTCACTTGTTTCCCTCTCGATCGGCAACCACAACATCACAGGAAATCAATCGATTTTTATTCGGTCGATGATTTTATTTCTTCGGTGTTGGTTGACTTCTTTTGAGAAACTATGGGTAAACGTTAATTGGTTTGAGAGAAAGAGTAAAATATATGAGCATTCCATCAATTTTAATGGTTGGGGAAAAAGGAAAGATAGGAGAAAAATTAGGAAACAATTTTATCAAATCAGTATTTTTAAAAAATAGGAAACAATTTTATCAAATCAGTATTTTTTAATTCTTTCGAAAATGCCCTTTTGAATTTGTTAAAATGTCTCTCAAAGCTTTAGTAATTACAATAATGTTATTATTATTTTAAACTATTGATCAAATGATCTAATGATGTATATGAGTTCTTGTAGTTCTGAAAATATATAGAGTTCTGAAAAGATCTTGTCCGTATATATATAGAGGAGAGATCCTAAGTAAAACCACAATATTATGTGAAAACTAAAGAAAATCAATGAAGCCGGCCACATAATTTACAAATTTTCTATCACCGCTTTTATATTTGTGTATGCGTATATATAAATAAGGGTATTGATCAAATGAAAAACCGTAGCATGGATTTACATGTATGTCACATATAGGTTACGTATACGTAACCGTTTTTCATTCGACATAGTGTTACATATACATAAAACTCTTCATTCTTGTATTTATGTTCAGCATATATGTAACAAAAACTTAAATAACCTTTTAACAATTAAAATAACAAAAAAATATAAATTATGTTATTAGTTTTCATGGTTTTCTTTAGTTTTCACATAACTATTGATTTTCTAAGTAACTCTTCCCTATAAACATAACATTGTATATTATAATAATGTTATTCTAAAAAAATTAATAATTTTAAATGATATTCAAAAGTTAACATGCAGTAATAGACTAAATTTTATTTCATAAAAGTCAGTTTGTTTAGATTATTATTTGAATGGTAAATGTGTGATCTCGCTTCGAATGCCCACTTAATCGTTTTCGTTTAGATGACTATCGAAATAAAGAGAGGGTTCCCCGGGAGAAAGGGTTTTGTGTCGGTGTACAATAGGAGTTTTATGAGCCAGCCTAAGCCTATCCCATCCTAATTCTCTTGCTTCCGATCCGTTGTGAAAATTCGATCCAGAATTTGATAATTAGGGTCCCTTCAAAGTGTAAGTTGTATAGCCATACGAGTTCGTTATTGACTTCATTTCTGAATTTGTCAGTTATGTATGAAGCAGAGAGGTCGGTCGTGTCCAGATAAGTGTTTGAGGCGGTATATATAATTGTTGAGCTTGATGCGGAGGTGTATCCTGTGCGTGTAGGTTGATGGATGATTTATTAATGCATCTTACTTACCCTTTAATCATTTTCTCATATCTGTTGTACGTGATGAAATTCAGGGGGAAATGGCATCGATTATTACGATATATAACGTACCTGTAGCCATGAATTACATATGGAAACATACAATACAAGTACAAGTCCATGCCATTGTGGCTTAACTAATTATTGTCTGCTGAATACAACAGATAAATAGATAGATAGATAGATAGATAGATAGTTGTAGGGAGGTCGATCATGCATTGCATATCATAGGTTGAGGAAGACGAACTCCTCAACAGCAGGTACATGGCCTATTTTGATGAGGGTATCGTTGTCGGGCTGTTCATCGACCCCGATGGCCATGATGGCCTTCTTCCTCCTGAAGTTCCTTCCAACACTCATAAAGCTCACATTGACGTTCTTCTCCCCGAGTATCCCCCCCACCTTCCCTATCATTCCAGGTTGGTCTACCTGCCTGCACAGTATCAGGTTCCCTTCCAGGCTCACGTCCACCTCAAACCGCCCCACCCGCGACAGGTGCCCCTTCCCATACTTGACTCTCCCCTCCACGCTGATCTCCTCATTCTCCGATAAAGCACTCTGGAACTTGGATCCTACGTTGCCTATCCGCACCTGAATCGAATCAACCGGGGAGGGGGAGGAGCCCGAAGATGAGTTGCTCAACAGTACTCTCTCCTCGGAGATCACCAGGCCTTTCTCTTTAGCAATGAAATCAGCATTAACCAGGTTGATGATGGAATCCGAGATGGGCTCTATGATGCCTTTTGTGATCATCGCCCGCAAAAGTCTAGTGTCCAGGTCATCAGGATTCCGGCCTGATCTGTACACCACCTTTACCGACTTTATTCCACTTCCGCCGCTAACCAACTGGACAGCCAGTCTTCCCAGCTTCTCAGCTAGTGCCACATAAGGAGCCAGCTCAGACAGAACCTGCACTCAGATTAATCAAGGTAACTTATTATTTGCGAAAGTGAGATCGAGGATCAAGTGAAATTAACTATGCATATATCTACCTCCGGCGGGACCATGGGAGCATTAACAGCAGTTGCAGAAAGTTCACCTTGCAAAGCACCAACTACAGCCTCTGCTATTTCCACAGCTACACCCTCCTGATATCATATGTAACAATAAAACATCATAGCTGAGCAGAGGTAGGTAAATTAACTATACATATATAGATAAATAGATAGATCATATATATATATATATATGTATGTATGTACTTGTGCTTCTTTTGTGCTGGCTCCAAGATGAGGAGTGGCGGTCACATTTTCATGCTGCACCAGTTTGCTATCCTTTGGGGGCTCCTCACTGAACACATCTAATGCTGCCTGTGTAATTTATATAGATGCATTTGTGTCTTATATAGAAGCAGGCACTTAGTAAAACAATGGACTTGTGCTCTAAGGTTTAGGAATGGAATTTAATTAATTACCTGTGCCACAATTCCAGCATCAAGGGCCCTCAATAAGGCGTCTTCATCGATCACTCCACCGCGAGCAACGTTGATGATGCGAACGCCTTTCTTCATCTTTGCAAAGGTTGCATCATTAAATACCTTTGAAGTAGCAGGGGTAAGTGGCATGTGAAGTGAGATAAAATCTGCAGCTGAAACGGCGTCGTCAAAAGAGAGCAATTCAACACCAATAGCACGAGCTCTGTCTGCAGGTGCGTATGGATCGTGTGCAACAACATGCATCCCAAGCCCTTTTGCACGTCTAGCCACCTCGGATCCAACCTTTCCAAACCCCATGATGGCCAACGTCTTCCCGACCATAGAAACTCCAACGTACTTGTTACGCTGCCATCTCCCGGCTTTCATGGAGGCATCGGCCTGTGCGATGTTACGAGCCATGGCAGCCAGTAAAGCGATGCCGTGCTCTGCGGCAGCGATGGTGTTGGCGGTGGGAGCATTGACCACCAGGCATCCGAACTCGGTGGCAGCCTGCAGATCTACGTTGTCGATGCCCACACCAGCCCTCCCAACGACCTTCAAGCGCCCTTTGGCGGCCTCGAACACCTGGCGGTTGACTTTGGTGCCACTCCTGACGATGAGGGCATCGCAGGAGGAGATCTTGGAGCAGAGGTCCTCGGGGGAGAGGTTGTAGGAGCAATCCACGTTGGCGAAGCTTCGGAGGAGGTCGAGGCCTGCGTCTCCAAGTTTCTCGGAGACGAGGATGGTGGGCTTGCAACTGGACAGTAGGGTGTGGAGATCTGGAGCACCGACAGTAGCAGTCGTTGATGAAAGGTTTAGTGTATCCGCCACTTTAAGAACATTGGTGATAGTCTTATAAGGAGGTTTGATCAGAGAATCTGGACATGATTTAGGGAATACTGAAGCCAATTTGGGAGTGGAAATGGTGTAGGACGGGAGGTTGGTTACGGTTAGTCTTGAAGAAAAACAAGAGGAATTGGCGATCATATTCATCATCGCCTATAGTTTTCTCTTTCTTCTTCAACTGACTTTCCCGTCGCTTGGTCGGTCGGTCGGTCTTATTTATATTATAAGCGCCAACAATAATTTCAATACTTTGTATCTGCTGCAAGCAATTTGCAAAAACAGTCCTACAGTTATTTCTTTGTGTACTAACTTGGGCCCTCCACTTAAAAACGTTGCATTATTTTTCCAGATGTATGATTGCATTGCATTGTATTGTCGTTAAAAGTAAAAAGTAATCCATCACACACAAAATATAATGCACGTGGTCCAAACATACTTCCATTTCGCATATAAATCTGATTGTCCCTTCATTAATGAAACACTTTGTGGTCTCACTATCTCTATACCACCTTCTTTCTACTCATCTTTACTTTTATTAATAGATTTCTATATAATTCTTACTTTGAATACCATCAATTACAGATCTTTTAAAGTTAAAAGATTAATTACATATTTTTTCTTCTTAAAACATATATATTAAATATACGTTTTTGGTACTTTTGAAACGGTTTTTGTTTCAAGCCATCTTTTCTTTAAATTGTTAGTTTGTGAAATTATAATTTCAATGTCATCATAATCTGGAGATCTAGGTTGAAAGAGCAGAACAAATGAGTAAAATAAATGATCATTTAAAAAAAATACAAAATCATACATCTGTTATAACTCTGGAATTAATAGTGTCAAAGTTTAAAAAAATTAGTTTAAGATCACATAATATTTTTATAAAGTCAAAGTAAAATTAAAATATTTAATTATCACATAAACCAACCATGTAAGTTTATAATAAAAAAAATTAAGCTATCAAGTATTCGTGTTGGTACAAGTAACTATTCTTATGTGATTGAAGTTACTCCTTCGAATAACGTCAGCAGATTAAATGATGATCCAAAAAAGGAAAATAATCATCGTATGATGAAAATAAAATAACTGTTCATTTTTTGTATTATGTATGTATGAGTATACACTATACTAATCAATTATAAGTCCTAAAAAAAAGAAAAAAAAAACAAGGGGATACCAAAACTCACATGAGTGGTACTATAACAGCTAACAAGCAAACCCGTTTTGCTAATCTGTGGACCAAGCGATGAAGACCTAGGAAAACTTGGAGGGGGGGGGGTCTAACTAAAATGTCTCAAAGTTTATGTTTTTATGAGATCGCGACATCATAAAGAAAGTGGCCTCAACCCATCATGTATATTCATTGTATATCAGTGGCCGATAAGAAGCCACCTACTTTTGTATCATTTTATATATTGTTGGAAGGAACTTTAAGCATAAAACAGTGGCTAGCTTGGTGGTTTAGAATACTCAAGATGAAGGACTCTACCCAAGTTTGAGGAGGACTTGGTGATTTATGGAGGTTGAAAAATTTGCGATTTCTAATGGAGGACTCAATAATTTATAAAATGATCCTTTTATGTAAGAAGTTGTCTAAAACTAGTCGTCAACACTTTATTATTTTAAAATTAGTGAATTACCGTTTACATCCATGATATTTTCTCATTTAACCACTTGTATCCCTACGGTTTCAAAGTCTCGATTTGTCCCCCTAACGTTTCATTTTTGTCACCATTTGAATACAAATGACTAATTCCGTAAATTGTTCAGTTAACTTTTTATATAAAAACAAAACTACCCTACCTCACATCCACTATATAATATTAATTTACTAAAAAACCGCATCCACCCACTTAACTCTCTCTCTATCTCTCCCCTCACACACACACACACACACAGTCACTCTCTCTCCCCCACCACCAGCCCTTCTCTTGCTCTCACTCTGAAGCAACAACCACCGCCGCCACCACCTCCACCACCACCAACACCGTTAGGCTTTAATCGATTTGGAGATAAGAAATCCCAAAAAAGAGTATGTAATGGTGATGGTGGTGATTTATACGTCTGACATAGGTGGAATGGGTTGTGTGTAACACCCTGAATCTTCAAAGAAAAACCAAAGTTCCCGCGTGGAAGATAGTTCTCGCGCAACTGAAGGTTCTTGCGTGAGAACAGCTGCGAACTGTGGGGCAGACACTATAAATAGGCCCAAACACCCAATTTTCTCCACTTCATGCGAAAACTCCTGTTGTTGTGCTTGAGAAGAGAGAAATCGGTGCTAATGGTGTTTAATGTATGTATTCAATGATATTCGATGTATGAATGCATTAATGAATAGTATGTAATGATATTGCGCATGATTATGTAGTTTCTAATCGAAAGACTCTCGGTTCGGTGTTGTTCTTGTGCAAAATATTAAAAGGTGAGTTCTAGACCCTTCTTTTACATGTTTTCCATGATTTGGGGCTAATAATACCTTAATGAATTTTATGATAAAGTATAATAGTATAGATTGTTATAGTACGTTTTTGGGCGTTAAAATAGTTACAGAATCAATGGCTTCGGGATGAAGTTTCGTTCAACAGAAAAGTTATTGCGCGGAGAGCAAGTTCTCACGCGAATGGTCTAGTTCTCGCGGAAGGTGGCCATCTTCCATAGTTCTCGCGCGATGGGGATAACTTGTGCGGCAAGTTGTCGTGCCTTGGAGAGTTCTCGCGCGATGAGTGAGTTCTCGTGTGAGTTATAGTGTTCTTGTCATGATGTTCTCGCGCGAATCCATATGTTTATGCATGTATAGATATTGGTGGCTGTGGATGAGAGGAGAACTCCAAAGTTAAGCGTGCTCAGGTGTGAGCAATCCAGGGTTGGGTGACCTCACAGGGAAGTTTTCACCTAGGCAACCATAAGCAAATCTGTGAGCTCCTCATGGTCGAAGCGGACAATATTGGTGGTACGAGGGGTCGGGTGTTACAGAATGGTATCAGAGCCACTCCTGTGCCGTTCGGGATGTCGGACATACCTCACCGAGGATGGTAACTTCTCGGGCTCATCGAGGACGATGAGTCAAAAGGGGGATGCTTGTGACACCTTACATATATCCTACATTGAACGTGAACAGGAGAGATTCCTGATTCATAAGGAATGTCTAGCCTCTAATATTATCAACATATTTTGGACGTATTGGTTGTGAATGAGAGGAGAACTCCACAGTTAAGCGTGCTTAGGTGGTAGCAATCTAGGGATGGGTGACCTCCCGGGGAAGTTTTCACCCGGCCAACCAAAAGCAAATCCGTTAGCTCCTCGTGGGCAAAGCGGACAATATTGGTGGTAAGAGAGGCGGGTTTACAATATATATATATATATATATATATATATATATATATATATATATATATATATATATATATATATATATATATATATATATATATATATATATATATATATATATATATATATATATATATATATACACACACACACAAACATACATATATATAGGGGTTGATTACTATACAAAGTGTAATTTTTATGCGAAGCGTACCAAGTCACCAGAGCGTGATACGTGTGTTTTAGCGGAGGGGTAGTTTCGTCCCCCCCCCCCACCGAAACCCTAACCGCAAACCCCTTCCTATGCAGGTCGCGACCACCCCTCTGGAATCCATTGTTGTCGAGAATGCACTGACAATAACCCTTGTCTTCTCATCATTATGTCACAAGTAAACACCCATTTCATTTTGTTCATGATCGGGTTCGGGTTGTCAAGATAAACTCTTATCGATACGGGTATTCGTTCTTAGGTTGGGTTGTTGGCATGCGAAGGCGATGACACGTGGGTATGTAGCAGTGCGTGTAACATCCGCTATTTTTTCAAGTTAAAACTCAATTTTTAAGTTTTAATAATTTTATTGGATCAAATATATTAAATGTTTCTTTTATTATTATGCACTGTTCATAATCCAAACAACTTGTAATAATTTACTTAGAAATAAATCTTTTTATAAAGTTATAAAGATTTATTAATCTTTTTACGATAAATAACTAAATAGAAAAGTTTTATTAAAAAATTATTAAGTTATAAAATAACTTTTAATAAGCTTATAAAGTTTTATTAGTAGATATGAATTTTTGAAAATAAATAATTAAATTATAAAATTAACAAGCTTTATAAAAGTTGTAAAGACTTATAAATAATTAATTTGATTAGTCTTATTAGTACAAGGTCTAATTTGTAATTTATGAAACTTTGTTTTAAAAGTTTGGTCATAAAATAACACCTACCAAAATCACAAGGACCAAATATGTAATTTGGTTTAAAATCAACCCAAACCCCCACCCTCGGTCCCGTCGCCGGCCATATCTCCGGCCACCATCTCCGGTGACCCCAAATCCATCAAAACGCTCATTTAAAATGCAATTAAACCACACTCTAACCTTTCGCGTCAGTTTTGAATCAATTACACACATTAATTTGGATTAAAACTCCCGTTAATCAAAGTTTAATCGAAACCGAAACACACCTTCAATATATTAACCGTTTGTCATGTAACAACCATAATCGGGACTTGATAATCATGGGAAAAGTTTAGAATCGTTTCATTTGAACTTTCTATAACACGAATTTCTAAACTTGCCCGCACATTACCATCGAACATAATCTTCATTGTGAACCGGTAACTTAGTCGATCTCCGGCTTCTGAGAATTTTAAATCCAAATTGAGTGAGGGCTATTACTCAGAATCACTATCCGAAGCTTCATACAAGTTTAATTTGGTTATCAACCTCGTTTGCATCTCGAATCGACTTCAACTCAGTCGCGGCAATCCTTAACAACATCTTCATTGATCTGAACATAATCACGTAAGTTTCCCACACCATTATACCCGATTTTATAAGGGCAATTAAAGCCCTAACATTCCATACCTTAACATTAAACATTTGGGGTTCAATTTAAACCAAATCGAATTAGGGTTCGTGAGCATTTGGGGGGAATAAACAGTTTATGTTTTTAAATGTTCAAATGGACTATTTAACAGATCTGGGCTTTAGCCCAACCGGTTACCACTTCACCCTTAAATGCAGGAGGTCTCGGGTTCGAACCCGGCCTCCGGCATTTATTTTTTTAAGCCATTTTTGAATATTTTAAACTCCATAAATTATACTAATATGTTATTGAATCAAAGTAAAAAAATAATTTGTTAATTAAAATATTTCAGAAATTATTAAATTAATTTATTTAAGATTTTTTAAAAAAAACTTATAATTTTAAATTAATTCCTTTATAAAAGATAACAAAGGTTATAGAAACATTATTAATTATTTTTAAGTAATTTAAATGTTATAAACCTGTTATGGTTCAAATATAGATTATTCTAAAACATTATAAATCTATATTTCAAATTTATAATTATTCAAATAGTTATTTAAACAATTATTTAAATAATTAGTTATTCATCTATTCATTTAACCATGTTATATATAAATAGTTAATAAATTTATTCTTTACACTTTTATTTAAATTTTTAAAACTTATAAAACAATATAATTTGTTATTATACATTATTCTCATTTTTAAGGTTTTGTATTATAAGTCCTTCATAATAAATCACTTAAAGGTTCAAAACTTTATAAAATTATTTTAAATGATTCTAAAGTCATTTAAATAAGTATTCAATTAATTCTCTTGATCAAATTTTAAATAATTAATTATTAAATTAATTATTTCTTTTCACACACATCATATTTAATCTTTATTAATAAATTATTGAACCTTTCACCATCATTCTTATTTTATTCTATTATTAGAATTAATTATTATAACCCCCAAATTTTCAAATGAAACCCTAATTCATTTTACTCTTAAATCATATATTATCCTAATCCTAAGACACCAACTCTTAGGTTGAATCGTAAAGGAATCGTTGGAACCATCTTATATTCTCATCGTTATCTTAAGTGCAACTTATAGCACGTGAGTTTTCCATGTGAGTATTTCTATACCCCTTTTTCATATTTTCACACTTTGGGGTGAAACATGTTATCTTATAATCGTTGCACTTGTAAACGTTTGATTCTTGTAAACTTATGGCAATTTACTTGTGTGTTGTGGTTAGTTGAACTTTGTAGCTACCATGTAATGTCGAATATATGTACAATCATTAACTATTGCTAGCCTGGCGACGTCATAGATCTATGGGCCTGACAAGCCTGTTTGGTTGATCCAAGTACACTTAGCTAATCGTATATACTTGTAAACGTTTGAGACTTGTAAAACTTTGTCAAGGTTTGATTGTGCATTCTGTCTTACATCCCTAGTTACTTTGTTATCTAACTTACAACATGAATTGCCATCTTTTATATACTTATGTATTGAAAACTATGAAAATCTCACCAACTTTCAAAGTTGACCTTTTATTTTTAACATGTTTCAGGTTTTGCTACTTGTGGATTCTCTTCGTGCTCATATAAGACTTGGATCTAGTTTAACTTAACATGTTATTTCTTTGTTTGATGTTTTTGTATTGTATGGACTTATTTTTCTTGTAATGTTTTAATAAATAATGATATTTAATAATATTTCAACTTAATTAGTCCCATGTGCTATGAGCAATCGTCTCCTATTCGTCCGCCCCGATGATTCCGCCGTCGGTCGGGGTGTGACAGATTGGTATCAGAGCCATGATTATAGGGAATTAGGTTATTAGAAATGGAATGACCTAGACTTTAACTAAGTACCCTTATACATGAGTCCTCTCATGTATTGTATATGCTTAGATATGATTTTATGTGCCTTATGTGTTTATACTTGATTATGTGATTATATGCCTTATGTGTTTATGTTTATACCTTGAATTTTATCAATGCACACACGAACCTTAAATCATATTCTAAGGCATTATATGCCTAAATCAAATGGTTTTAAAAATGTGTTTTTAATCTTTATTCGTGGTTTTCAAGTCTCATCAAAGTCTATGTCCTATAACTTGAAACATGTAATGCTGGAAGAGTGGGATGCCTGTATCTCGAGGTGTTCTGTCTAGGCAAGGTATTCATATGAATCCAAATCAACCGATGGATCCGTTTACCTTACCTGGGAACTTGGGGTGAGTGTCCGCTTATAGGTACGCATGTATTCATTAAGGTTGTAGTTGACATAATATTTTGATAAGTCAACATAATGTTTTTGGTTTGTAAACCGAACGTTACACTCGAAACATCTTGTTATTCTGACTCGTTTCTTCATTGATTTTGTTCCCTTGAATATTAAACTCATTATCCCAAATCTCTTAACGACCCTTAATAATCTTTCCGAATGTCTTCCCCTCAAAACCGAACTTATCCTGAAAACCTATTACAATGATGCACTTATATATAGGGTAGGGTTATCTTGAGAACCACCCTTTTTTGTGAGATCTCTAGGAACTAATATGAGCCATTTATTTTTTATCACATGCAAATCACATGTCATTTCCCTTTCTTTTTAAAACGTTCATAACTTTTTTTCACGACATCATTTTTCCAAAAAAAATTCACCATAAAATTTAGTATTTTTTATCTTTCCAACGCCTACCATATTGATATACTTTTTTTAAAAATAAAATCATCCATCCATTGTTTACATATGTGTAAATCTGGTTATACACATGTGTATTACTGAATTTACACATGTGTAAATCCGGTATTACACATGTGTAAATAGAATTTCATTAAAAAAACGGGATTTTTTTTATTTTTTATAAAATTTTTTATTTTTTTTATGAAAGAGGAAAGCTAGGGGAACATTTTTTTGTTTTTGTTTTTTTATTTTTATGTTATTTTTCATTTTCTAATTTTTTTTATTATGTGTTTGTTGATTACCATTTTGCCATTGAAAACTAGTGGCTGAGATTGGTTTTCCTAAAGTTCTCACAAAAAAGTGAGTTCTCATTTGAACCTTCCCCTATATATATATAGATAGAGAGAGAGATAGAGAGAGAGAGAGAGAGAGAGAGAGAGAGAGAGAGATAGAGAGAGAGAGAGAGAGAGAGAGAGAGAGAGAGAGAGAGAGAGAGGAGAGAGAGATATAGAGATATAGAGATATAGATAGATAGAGAGAGATAGATATATATATATATATATATAGATATATATATAGATATATATATATATATGTATATATATGTATATATATATATGTATATATATGTAATATATGTATATATATATGTATATATATATATATATATGTATATGTATATATATGTATATCTATAATATATGTATATGTATATATATAGTATATATATATATATGTATATATATATATATATATATATATATATATATATATATATATATATATATATATATATATATATATATATATGGTTTGGTTATTATGAGAACCCTCTATTTTTGTGAGAACCCTTTAACCCAATTCTAGCCATGGATCAAAAAATGGATGGATAAGATCTTTCAAAAATTTTTTTAATAAACAAGGGCACAAAGGTCATTTAACAAATCCATCAAAACTCAGATTTAATAGGATCATGACAAGTGTCATCTCTATGCCCTCCTATTTCTTTTTTCTTTTATTTAAAAACTTTACCCCCTTTTTATTTAAACACTCATAACTTTTTTATAAATTGTTATTTTTCTATAAAAATTACACCATTAAACTCATCATTTTTTTCTCTTTTATTCTACTATAGTATTGCAAAAAAAATTTCACATGTACATAGTTACATCATCATATTACAACGTTACACTGTTGTAACATGAAGGAAAGCTATAACAAAAACAACAAGTTACAATGTTAATTCCCATGATATTACATCACTCCAACTAAAAGTAGCATAATTATTACAACAACCAAATGACATTACATCAATATAAATCAATGTAAACTAATGTAAACCAATATTAACTAATGTAAAACGATCTGTAAACACATACAAATCATTAACCAATGTAAATCAAATGTTTTTTAAATGTAAACCATACGACATTACACCATGTCCTAATGATTTAGCACTATATCTGCAACAAAACAACACAAAATATTAACCAATGTAAATAAAAAAAAGTATTACTCGTACACAGTTACATCAAGTTACACTGTTATACCACTGTAACTTATAGCAAAACTGTCATGAAAACCAGACTGTAAACCAATGTAAACTATTGTAACCCAAAAATTAGGTTTTAATGTACTTAGTTACATCAGGTTTTAATGTTATACCAATACAACATTTAGCAAAGTTGTAATGAAACATCAAGTTACACTATGAAAGACCCAATATTAACCAATATTACACCGATGTAAACTAATGTAACCCAATATTAACCAATGTAAATCAATCTGTAAAACAAATATAAACTGATGCAACTTACTGTTACGTTAATATAAATAAGTTTAACACCATTGTAAGAAGGTATAACATAAATATCAAAAGGTGTAACATAGAATATTAAAAATATACATCAATAAACCCAGATATGAAAATAAAAAAATGTAAAAAATCTAGATACATGAAACAAATTAAAGTACCCAGATCTTGATGCAACTTTTTCACCTTCGCCTCCTCCATCCTTATCACCTCCGTCGTGGCGTCCGCCGCCTCCGCCAACTCCATCATCTCACCAGCAACCATCATTCTCCTCTTCTTTTCCGACGTCTTCATCGACATTACTACATATGGTTGAACCTAACATACAACCTAAGATGGTTGATGAATCCAGATCTGAAACATACTGTGAACCCGGATCGAAACCCAGATCTAAACATCAGGGTGGTGGCGGCAATAGTATGGTGGCGGTGGCAAAGCGATGGCATTGGTTTCTGTATTTGTTGGAGAAAGTGCGATGGTAGTGGTGGTGGGGTTGTCGGCAAGGTGAGCTGGTTGTGGTGGTAGTGTTGCAGGTGGCGATGGTCGGAGAGGAGAGAGAGATGGTGTGCAGGGGGCGGAGGGGAGAGAGGGATGGCATGGTGGTGTCCAGGTATGCTCGTGGTGGTCGGAGGGAAGAGAGGGATGGCGTGGTGGTGTGGAGGTGGCGGTGGCATGGAGATGAAAGAGAGGATAGAGGGATGAAAGAGATGAGATTGTGGTATGTTTCAAATTTTTGAAGATAAAATCAAAGAAAAAATAAAATTAAGTTGAAAAGATGTTTCTGACAAAAGCATAAAGCAAAAAGGGAGTAAATGACTAATATGCCCTTCATCTCATCTCCACCCTTCAAATGACATCTATATTTTTTAATATTAAATCAATGGATAGATCTTGAGTTAAAAGGTTCTTACAATTTCTTAGGGTTCTCACATGAACCCAATCCTATATATATATATATATATATATATATATATATATATATATATATATATATATATATATATGAGATCACGTAAAAACCCATAGTTTTGTAATAACCCCTTAACTCTAATCAACCAATAATAGGTTGACACATTAACTAATAAATAAAGCATCCATGAAGGGTAATATGGTAATTATAGCCACTTATATTACTTACTACCACTTATCTATAGTTGAACATAACATTTAACCATTTTCTAAAGGACATATCTCGATGTTAAAGATTTCTTTCTTTCTGTTTTAATTTTTTTTTTGCGTGCATGTAATTTTTCTAATTATTCATCCACTCTCATTGGCAATAAACTTAGTCTTAACGTAAATCATACAAATTTTTATAATTACTTTAGATGATACAGATGAATTTTAGAAAACTAATTTACGTGTATTAAAAAACTATTTAGAGTTAATTTTAGTTTTACTCCCTTACCATTTTCCTCCAAAATATTAAAACATCAATTTACCTCCAAAAGTTTCACATTTTGTTTCAATTGCACTTTAAAATTTTCTTTATTTAAGGATAAAATTAAAACAACTAATGAAATTTTTGGATTAAAAATGAAACAATTTATGAAATTTTTAGAGGTAAATTGATGTTTTTAATATTTTGAAGGAAAATAGTTGTTTTTAACAAAACTCAAGGAGTAAAATTGAATTTAACTCAACTAGTTATTTGTATGTATTCTTTTGTTTATAAGCAATCAATTTTGTGCTAATGTGTATTAGATTTGTATTGTTGTGCATCAATTTTCTGGCATTAGACGTGTATTGTTGAGATTAATTTTCTTTTACTTTGAATAAATCTTGTATCGATGCATAAAAAATTAATCTGATAACATAACACCGATGTATATATAAAATTTCATGTTTTTGGTTGATGACTAAAGAATACATGTAGATTACATGTTTATATCTTTTTATTATATAACATTACAACATTTTACATTATATTGCAATTAAATTACATTTTTTATTATATTACATTTTAATATTTTAAATCACATTATAATGACATTACTTGTGTGATGGATTCAATAAATTATATTGATTACAATGGCATTACGTGACACTATAATGACATTACATGATGTACATTATGTGACAATAGTTTATATCATATTACATTGACATTACATGTGTGGTCAATTTAGTAAAGTACATTGATATACACTAACATTACATTTGTTCACGTCTGATGAAATTTGTGTTATGTTAATGTAATGTGCATAATATAATTGTTGTTAGATTATGCTAAGTAAATGTAAAACAGCCTATCTTTATTTATTTAACTATTGTAACTCGATATTAAGTAATATTATATATGTTATTTTACAATAATACGTAAGTAGTTACTGCAGGACCGTTTAAGGGCTTTAACACAATTACAACACAACAACACAAAGAGGAGATTAACTAAACTTTAATCAAACAGTGAACTGGGTAAACCAAAGTGATACAAAGAACACAAGTAAAGCAAGAGACAGAACAAGAGAGTATGGGTTTCAAGGAGGCAGTATATTGCTTTCTCAAGTTCTTTTACAAGTGTTACAAAGCATAAAGAAAGATACAAGAACTTGGAATACTTATACTACAACCTACAGCCGGCTATACTTTGAAAGCCAACTGGATACAATTGACTAGACACTAACAAAATCAATTGTAGGATCAAAAGGCATATCTGCCTTTTGACCTTGTGACTATGACATGCCATAGCTCACATCCTTATACATTACAAAAAGGATAAAGTACATAAAGTGGAAAGTTACAGACTCAAGACCTCAATGTACAGTTACCAAAAGCATGGACCTTTTCACCAACTCATGTAAGTTGGTGACTTTACAGAGATGCAGCGGAAAAGGTGCTTTATGGAACAGTACATCAGATAAAGCATGTGTACTAAAAGTCTTCGGAAGAAATCTGTCTTCATAGGTTGAAGCTTCGGAAGACTTTGTCTCTGAGGCTTCGGAAGACTTCATGTTTGGCTTCGGAAGATATTGGTCTTGGCTTCGGAAGATTTTACACTTAGAGTATTTTCTAATGCATTGTGTAAAACTTCCGAAGCATTCTTCACTTCAGTACTTAGTGTATGTTGCTGAGACACTTTGGATGTTTTGGGTTGCATCAGACTTAAGGAATCCTTACAAACTCCCCCTAGGCTGATGCTACCAAAACACTTAGAAGATCTTCAAATGTTGGTAGTCTTCAGTACAATCAAGACCATTCCTTTCTGCATTAGATGGTCAGGATCATCAAGACTCTCATAGTATCTTCTCATCTCAAAGAGATCATGCAGAGGTAAGTTGATTATGTCTTGCCATGAGTAGACATTCTCAACACCTTGATCTCTGATAACATTCCATCTTTCTGGATTGGTAGAATAAGTCCAGGAAAAGATGGGTGTCTCAGTTGTTAGAGGAACCACTTGCAAAGGAGTTGATTGGGCTGCCTCATCATGCACTTCCTCAGGTTGATCTGATTCAGCCTGAGGTGCAGAGGTAGATGACTTTGGCTTCTTCTTCTTAGTCTTTGGTTTAGAAGCCATTCTCTTCTTCCTCTTAGATGACTTTAACTGAGAAGACTGGTCTGCAGCACCATGTTGATCATCAGTGTCTTTCTCAGTTGGGTGTTCCTCCCTCACAGGTTCAGAAGGAGAGGGAGTTTGACCCTGCCTTGGATCAGAAGATGAAGTTTGCTGAGGCTCAGCTGGAGGTTCTGGTTGAGGTGTCTCTGGTTGTTCAAACTTGACCTCCACTTCAGGTGGGACTTGACTTGGAAGAGAGTGCAAGTCAATAAGTTCTCCACTTTTAATCTTCTGCTTGATCACCCTTATATGCTCATCCATAGTGGATAGAGACATGGGGCCAAGTCTCCTTCCGGAGAATCCATATAGCTTCAAGAAGCTCATCATTCTTTGTCTATCAGCAGACTTCTTTGCATTCTTTTGAATGATGGCTCTTGACTTTGCAGCTTCTTCCCTTAGCTTCCTTTTGGTTGTTTTTCTTTCTTTGACTAGCTCAAGCTCAAGTTGCTTTAGGTACTCGAACTCAATGAAGTCATAGGACAGGAGAAGAAGTGCATCTGCCTGATAGAAGCCTGTGGCACTCAGGTAGTTGATCATCTTGATCCTATCTTCTTCTTTATCTACCTGAGGTTCTTGTGGAGCCATATCTTCCTGTGCAGGACTTTCTTGAACTGGAGAGAGAGTGGGAGCATGCTTGTAAAGTCTTTTCTGTCTCTTCTCCTCTTTGAATTGGAGAAGTAACCTTGCATCCTCTTTCTCCTTCATCTCTCTTGACACTTCCATGTCAGCCAGTTCATTTAACTCTTCTAAGGGGAGGGAGATGATTTCATCAATGTCATAGTTCCTGGTCTGTAAATAGGTAATCCTGACTGCCCTTAACTTATCATCTTGAGTATTTGGTCTGGGGGCAGCCCTGATTGTAGCTTGCATAAAGCTAGATGAACTCTGTGAAGTATAAGGGCTCTTCTGTCATCATCATACCTCCACCTTATGATGTAATTTCCAGTTCCTTGTGGTGGAGATGAGACAGCCCTTGGTATACCTTCCTCAAAGAGACTCCTGATGATTGAGTCTATAGAGTCCACATTAATATGAACTTGAGGAAGTTGCTGAGAATGCACAACAGCAAGTGAGGATGGTGAGTCCTCTATGTCCATTCTCTTTGAAGAACTCCCAGGTTCTGTGGTTGTAATAACTTTCTCCCCCTTTTTGGTAGCATCACCCACTTGCATAGGTGAGCTGGAGGATAAGTTAATCACTTCCACAGGTTCTTGTGTTCCTGGTTGAGCTCTCCTTAAAGGTCTCCCAGCTAGTTTTTCCTTCAGATATGAAATCTGGAGTTGCTGATCATTGACCCTGTTTTTTAAGGTAGTCACCTGAGATTCCAAGTGACTAACCTTAGAGACTAAATAGGTGCATGTTTTTGACAATTTCTGCACCTTTAGTCTCAAATTCCCCTCATCTTCATCAGAAGAATCATTGGGGGATGAGATGATTGGACCAAAGTCCTCTCTCTCACCACCAGCTTGAGTTTCTTGGCTGCTGGTTTTCCTCTGCTCACTGGCAGCCTCAGTTGAGATGCCAGTGGGCTAAGTTGCCATGGTTGAGGTCTTAATGATGTAATCACTTTCAAAAGTGAGAGCCTCTTCCATATGGACATCCTGAACAGGTTCAGAAGTGTCCACCTCAGTAATAGGTGACTGATGTGGGATAGACTGAGGAGAGTCAGAGGTATTCATCTCTCTTTGAGTAGAGGAGGAGAAGAGAGACTCATGGTACTCACTGAATCCTAAGTCTTCATCAGTGTAGAAGGATAGGTTGGGAATTGGTTGGTTGAGATCCAAAGGCTGGGGATGGTAGCTGTCCCCTGAAGGTTGTTCACTTGAGTGTTGAGACTCAGAGTGAAGGCTTAAGGCTGTTGGGCTAGTGAGCTCATCAGGGTGAGCATGAGGAACCTCAGCCCTGATAGGTGAAGTAATGGGAGTGGTTTGCTCCTCAAGAGAAGTGGGAGCTCTAGTGTCCACTTCTTCCTGTAAGGTTGAGTATATGGGGGCCTGCACAGACTCAATAGCCTGAGTAGGGGTTCGTTTGGATTTTCTTTGGTAGGTGAGGGTGATTTCTGGTCTTTTTAGTGGTAAGGATAAAAGAGGTGTGGGTTCAACACTAGCTTGTGTTGCTAGGTTGTCACCTTGAGCAATGAGCTCTAACATTTTTGGGACTAGGGCTGTTTCTACCCCTGAGAAGCCTACAGTTGGCTTCTTTATTATTTTAAAGATGCCGAGCTTCATCTGTCCCAATTTAAGAATATTACTTGTTTCCCTCAACTGTGAGCCCAGTTCACAGTTAAGAATGTGTTGAACATATCTAGAAAACATGTAATACTCTAAGGAGTCTAAATTTGCAAGTAAATTAGTATAAACAAATTGTGAATACCTGAACTTGACCCCCTGAACCATTCCATGAACTATAAAGGAGAGATCCTCAGGAATCTGGTCCCATCCACCATGCTTGTTTGATAAGCTGTGGATAACCACATGGAGCAAGTATTTCCACTGGGATGAGACCTTCCCTTTCCTGAAGGTCTTTACAGAGAAATCTCCTTCATAGCCCATCTGCTCAAAGGAATGATTAACAGCTTCCTTTGGGAAGGACACCTCACCTTCTTTATCATCCAGCTGTAAGTGTTGGTTAATGATGGCCGGAGTGATGAAGATTGTCCTCCCTTGCACTGTGGCAGACAGTGCCTTATCCCCATCCATAATGACCTCTTGGCAGGTCTTCCAGAACTCAAGCAAGTGATCCTCATATAGAGTAGGATCAATTGTCAGGGAGGTGAAATAGTTTGAAAGAGTCAAGAATTGGCAAATCTCTGAGAAACTTGCATCTTTCTCAGAGCTTAACAGAGCAACTTGATTATGTTGCCTGTGAAGTTGCATGGAGAAATCTGGGTTGTTTCTACGGTTAAGGTTGACCATTTCAGAAGCTTAAGGGTGAAGAAAGGTAGAAAGCAAAGGCGGTTTAGAGAATTAGGTTAGAGGAATAGTAGAATTGAAGAAGATAGTGGGAAAGAGGGGGAACCGTTGGGTATTTATGTGAAAAGAGATTTGAACCAAAGTTAATGAAAGAGGATAAACTTTGAAATCCGGAAGTCGGTCCCACCTCTGAAAAGGTAGTTTACTTTTGCTCAAAAAGTAGTTTTCTTGGAATTCGAAAAGCTTCCGAAGGTAATTTGTCTTCGGAAGTTTTGATTGAAAAAGCTTCCGAAGCTAAAATGGCTTCGGAAGATTTTCCTGAGAGTCTTGAAGATTTATGCTTCGGAAGAGAAATAAACCCTTGGAAGCTTTGTATAAGAAAGAACAAAGCTTCCGAAGGTTAATTTTGTTTCGGAAGGAAAAAGTCCTTAAAAATGAATAAGTGTCTAAGATAAGAATTTTAAGCTTCGGAAGATGAATTTGACTTCTTCCGAAGGTAAAATCTCTTAGACAGTTATTTATTTTGAAGACATGTTTTTCTTCCGAAGGTAAAACTTTATCTTCCAAAGTATCAGAAAATTTTCAAGAATCTAAGGAAAGTCTTCAAAAAGAATTTTACATCCAAAGAAAACATGAGCTTATGAAAGTGATGAACTAGACAACTTAGGACACACATATTTTAAGAAGAAATAATTAGAATTAGTTTTAAGAAAAAGTCTACTCAAAGTTAAGCATCCCAATAGCTGATATCAGATACTTAAATCTTTGTTCATCAAAAGCTTTTTTGAACAGATCAGCATATTGTTCATCTGTATGAACTTTGACTAGTTTAATTAATCCCTTTTCATAGTTATCTCTTATTAAATGATACCTGATGTTGATGTGTTTGGTCCTTGAGTGCTGCACAGGGTTCTCAGTGATAGAGATAGCACTATTGTTGTCTATGTGGATAGGAGTCTCTTTGAAGTTGAATCCATAGTCCAGCATCTGATTTTGAATCCAAAGCACTTGAGCATAGCAGCTTGCAGCGGCAATGTATTCAGCCTCAGCAATTGATGTAGACACACAGGATTGTTTCTTGCATTGCCATGAGACCACCCTTCCACCAAGGAATTGACATTCCCCAGATGTAGACTTTGCAGTCATGTTGCAACCACCATAGTCACTATCTGTATAGGCATACAGATTGAAATTAGGGTTCTTTGGATACCATAGACCAAGTGTTGAGGCACCTTTGAGGTATCTAAAAATCCTTTTCACAGTGATTAAGTGAGACATCTTAGGGTTGGCTTGATATCTTGCACAAATACATGTAGCAAACATGATATCAGGCCTGCTAGCTGTAAGATACATAAGAGACCCAATCATAGCCCTGTATAAGTGTTCATCTACACACTCCCCCTCAAGATCTGGACCAAGGGAGTGGTTTCTGGCTATGGGTGTCTTAGCAATCTTACAATCAGTCATGTTGAACCTCTTGAGTATGTCCTGAACATACTTTGACTGACTTATGAAGATGCCATCTTCAACCTGCTTCACTTGAATTCCCAGAAAGAAGTTGAGTTCTCCCATTGAACTCATTTCAAATCTGTCTTTCATCAGCTTCTCAAAGTCTTTGCAGAGCTTTGGATTAGTTGAACCAAAGATGATGTCATCTACATATACTTGAACCAACAATAAGTCATTTCCCTGTCCTTTGATGAAGAGAGTTCCATCTATAGTACCTCTCATGTATCCATGTTTACAAAGATACTCAGATAGTGTCTCATACCACTTTCTGGGTGCCTGATGCAGCCCATAAAGAGCTTTGTCAAGCTTGCAGACATAATCAGGATGATCAGGGTCTACAAAACCAAGTGGTTGTTTGACATAAACCTCCTCATCAATCACCCCATATAAGAAAGCACACTTTACATCAAGTTGGTAGACCTTGAAGTTGTTGGATGCAGCAAATGCCAGGAATATCCTAACAGCTTCTAGTCTTGCTACAGGAGCAAAGACATCAGTGTAGTCAATCCCTTCTTCTTGTGTGTATCCTTGAACAACTAGCCTTGCCTTGTTCTTGATGATAATTCCTCTATCATCCTTCTTATTCCTAAAAACCCATTTGGTTCCAATGATAGTCTTCCCATGAGAAAGAGGACAAAGGTTCCAAACTTTCTGCCTTTTGAATTGAAGCAGCTCTTGTTGCATAGCTTCAACCCAACTTCTATCCTTTAGAGCTTCATCAACTTTCTTGGGCTCTATCTGAGATAAGAAACAAGAGTGAAGACAAACATTTGCTTCATGGGTTTGTCCTCTTGTTCTTACCCCTGTGACAACATCTCCAATGATGTTTGTGGTGGGGTGAGACTTGTGGATCCTTAGCTGAGGGATCACAGCAAGTTGCTGAGAAAGATCCAAATTTGAGAAATTTAGATCTGGTCTGGAAGATTCACCCTCCACATTATCACACTTATCAAGATTAACTTGATCCAATGAGTGTGTGACATCATTGATGTTGTCATCTATGGTGTGGTTATTAGCATCAAGAAATTTCTGATCACTATCACCATCACCATTGTTGTCTTCTACAATTGAGGTGTCTTTATCTGGTTGAGAAGCCTCTGAGCTGGAATTTGAAGGCATACCAGATGTATCAGCTGAATTTGTCATTGTTGTGCTGATAGAAACCTCATTTGCTGAAGTAGTTCCAACTGGAGCTGAAGATGTATGAGTTGAGGGTCTTCCTAGCTCAAATCTTGGATCAGGATCACCTGTATTTAGATTTTCTGCAGATCCTGAAACATGCTCACAAGATTTGTTAAAACAGTTGGTAACTAAATCAAGATCAAACAGCCAATCCAGACCAGAACCAGCCACACAGGGTGTGTGCTCATTGAAAGTCACATTGGCTGACTCCTCAACAATTCTAGTTTTGAGATTGTATACTCTATAAGCTTTAGCTTGGGAAGAGTATCCAATGAAGTGTCCATCATCTGATTTCTCAGCAAACTTGGCAATTTGATCTTTGGTATTCAAGATGGTGCAGGGACATCCAAATGACCTGAAAAAACCAATGAAAGGTTTCCTCTTGTGCCAAAGTTCATAAGGAGTCTTACCATGTGTCTTAACTACTAAAACTCTGTTTTGCACATAGCAAGCAGTATTAACTGCCTCTGCCCAGAAGGTGATAGGCAGTTTAACTAATTTACAACACAATTTAAGGGCTTTAACACAATTTACAACACAACAACACAATGAGGAGATTAACTAAACTTTAATCAAACAGTGAACTGGGTTAACCAAAGTGATACAAAGAACACAAGTAAAGCAAGAGACAGAACAAGAGAGTATGGGTTTCAAGAAGGCAGTATATTGCTTTCTCAAGTTCTTTTACAAGTGTTACAAAGCATAAAGAAAGATACAAGAACTTGGAATACTTATACTACAACCTACAGCCGGCTATACTTTGAAGCCAGCTGGATACAATTGACTAGACACTAACAAAATCAATTGTAGGATCAAAAGGCATATCTGCCTTTTGACCTTGTGACTATGACATGCCATAGCTCACATCCTTATACATTACAAAAAGGATAAAGTACATAAAGTGGAAAGTTACAGACTCAAGACCTCAATGTACAGTTACCAAAAGCATGGACCTTTTCACCAACTCATGTAAGTTGGTGACTTTACAGAGATGCAGCGGAAAAGGTGCTTTATGGAACAGTACATCAGATAAAGCATGTGTACTAAAAGTCTTCGGAAGAAATCTATCTTCATAGGTTGAAGCTTCGGAAGACTTTGTCTCTGAGGCTTCGGAAGACTTCATGTTTGGCTTCGGAAGATATTGGTCTTGGCTTCGGAAGATTTTACACTTAGAGTATTTTCTAATGCATTGTGTAAAACTTCCGAAGCATTCTTCACTTCAGTACTTAGTGCATGTTGCTGAGACACTTTGGATGTTTTGGGTTGCATCAGACTTAAGGAATCCTTACAGTTACTACTAATTAGAACTTGAGAATGTTTTAAGCAATGTAGTTTAGTTACACTTATGTATTTGTTACATGAATAAAGAATATAAATTCCTTCTACTAATATGACTTTTGTTACATTAAGTTATTACATTACATTACAATATATTACATCATACTACAATGACATTACATTTAGGTAATTAAATCAACACAACCATACTAACTACCAGCTACATTAATTAGTATCCAACACCTTATTATATTAACATGTTTTATAATACAAACTAGTTGATATGTATCATGCGTTGCGGGTTTTTATTCGAGTAAAAATTATATCAAAATGTAGGTTAAAATAGCAAATAGGAATAGTATATGTGGAGAATATTATATTTGTCCCGTGAGCTTTGACCGCCTGTTCAGTCAGCTTTGTATTTTAATATAATTATATCAAAGTGTATGTACAAAATAAGCACGTCACAACGTTATATTCGCAGCCTAACCAAAATATTATGTTAACGTGGGAAATTTTAAAATATATTTAGTTTAACCCGGATCAGTTTCAACTTAAGTTTATATCAATATATAAACGAAATTAACACATAACAATTGCAAATATTCGCAAGCAACACAAGTGATAATAATAATGTTGGATCGGGGTCGATTAAGACAAACAAAAACTTCTTCAATTATCAATAACTAACGAATGCAAAATCTAAGTTAGCTACTTACTATCACAACATATATACTTTGAGTAAAGATAAACACAATAATTTCTTTCAAAGATTCACTTGATTAATCTGTTTTGTTCAAATATTACAATTGTAGATACAATCAAATGGTGTAGAAAGATTGCCTCAACTAAACAAGTATGAGCACTTTTA
Organism: Flaveria ramosissima; assembly: GCA_025215565.1. Taxonomy (NCBI): domain Eukaryota; kingdom Viridiplantae; phylum Streptophyta; class Magnoliopsida; order Asterales; family Asteraceae; genus Flaveria; species Flaveria ramosissima. The sequence goes on from CM046034.1 coordinate 350,485, forward strand.
TATTGAACAATAAGAATAAACTATTTTATGTTCAGATTCTACAGTTGAATTGATAATTTGTGTATCAAAATTGGTTGTTTCAGTACTATGTTGTCTTTAAAAGGTGAAACACAACACCCGTCGGCACAGACATGCTTGTTCTCAGCAGAGTCGATCGACAGATCATGGAGTTATCAGCTCATCGGTAATTGAACTGTATGTGCTAATATGTACTCTTTCAGCACATGTAGTTCGTAACATATTTTATGTTTAGATTCTACAGTTGAATTGGTATATATATGTATATATATATATATATATATATATATATATATATATATATATATATATATATATATATATATATATATATATATATATATATATATAATCCCGGTAGACCTTAAAGAAATTTTCACACTGATCCCCATGAAATAGGAAACCATCCCAAGAAATTTTGAATCCGACCATTAAAAATTTCAAAACCGCATTTTGATGCCAACTCTTAAGAAATATCAATTTGAGATTTTAGTAGTTTACGTAAAATCAATCAATTATAACCTAGTTAACGCATAATTTTTAAAAAAAAATTAAACTCAATAACTATTTAAACAATTAACCAATTACTCCATTGATGATTCTTATAAACAAAATTACCAAATACTAAATAACTATTTGAAAATTTAAACTCATTAATTTGTTAGCCGAACCATTTAACTACCAACCTAATAAACTTTGAACATATTTACTGCAAATTATAAAATTATAATATTAGCATTTAGGAGCAAGTGAGAGGGACGTCGCCGCTATAGCCGACCACACCTTTTTCCTTGCTTACAACCCACCACTAATATCTGGTTCTAAATAACCTTAAATCTTCAATTTAGGTGTCCCATTTTAAATTATTTCTCTCTAAATTTTAATCTGTATACAATTATTTACTATATTTAATATAAGATTATTGATTTATGGATTAGATTATTTGATTTGCTAGTTGATTACGTGCTTGAATACTTGAATTATATTTGAACGTACCATGTGTGTTTGTATGTAATTTGTTGATGTTAGCTTGAAAAGTGAAACTTGTTGGTACACTAAGTAAACAAGGTAAAGTTTGTTACATATTCTATAAAATATATATGTAACAATGATTTATCATTAGGTTAGAAACTCATATATCATATGGATGGAAAATTTAACATATTAAAATCACTGGGCTTTATTAAATTTTGGTATGTTACATGTAATTAGCGATTAATGTAATATATAACTAAAAAATCAAAATATTATAAATAACAAATAATAATAATAGTAATAATTGTATATATTTTAAGATAACATACAGTATAAATGTAGTAATTTACTATGCTTTATTAATTTATTAAAATAATAAGATTTATAAATTAGATATTTAATTTACTTATTTAAAATCAACTTCACTTAATATGAAAGAGATGCTAGAAACAAAAGTTTAGATTTTACAAAAAGTCACTCTAAAAGTTGTGTTTATTACATAATATAAGGTATAGATTGTATTGTATATTTATCATTTAAGGCAGCTAAAGTTTATTTCTTAAGGCAACCTATATATAGCTCGGAAAAACCATTTAACGACACATTTACCGATTATAGCACGTCATACATTTTTCCTCAAGTTTCATGTCAATTTTGGAAAAAAAAGTCATGATTCATGAAGGTATTCTCATACTTTTCCACAATTTGTTTCCGTATTCAGTTAACGCTTCTAAATTCAAAAGAGGCGGTTGAGATTGTGATTGTGACCCTTTGACTCTGATGTAAATGAATAATATACGTATTTTTAAGCGTATTATTAGTTACATAAAATGTAAGATAATCAAACATACAATTCCATGTTCAAAATCTGAAAACCTACTTCTGGGAATGAAATGGTATGTGTTCAAAGCAATTGCTCAAGAATCCTATCTAATTACATGTTTGATTTATACACAAGAGATAGAAATTAAGTAAAACCAAATTAATACCCCTAAAAGGATTCGGATTTAACAATCTTAAAATACAATTAGGAATAGGAATAAGCATCGGTAATTGGTGGTGTTCCAATGGAACCTTTCTCTCTTCCAATACACCCCCTACGCCTACGGCCTATACCAATCAACTCGACTACTACATTTTCTTCCAAAAAAATGTAAATGTTCAAATTATAGATATACAAAATGGAATAACACATATAAATAAATAACAATAAGTCGAGTACAAGCCTTACAAAATTAAATAAATTAGATGAACACAAGCTTAATCATGTTCAACCTCAACTATGTGTGGAACCATCTTGGGAAGGATGGAGTCAACAGACACCATTCTTTTCTCGGTTTCAAGTAAAATGCATAATACGCGAATTTTAAATGACGCCAATCTTTTTTTTACTATTAACACTATTTTGTTTTGAAAAAGAAACAATTATGACCCCTATTGCCCATTGGGGTATAAAATAAATAAATAAATAAGATTTTTTTTTGTAAGTTAAAAGAAGTAATTAAGAAGCTATATAAGAATCTAAACAGATATTGTTGTTATAGTTGTGTAGATTGTAAAATACTTGAATTAAAAACTAAAACCCTAGTCAATTCTAATTTTTTCTTACTCATTTATTAATTATAAAATACAAGATAAAGTAGAGCTTACATATAAAGATAGATTTGCGTAACCAGATGAATGATAAGTATATATGAACGATGCTTACGTATACTATATTTAGAAATAGTTTTTTTGCAAATGTTACCATCGAAACGTGATTGATTGGTTTTAAATTATGAAAAGTTGTTGGGAACAACAATAAAAATATGTTTCTCATATTTTAATGATATTGAATTTTATTGTGTTACTTTTATCATGATAACATCCTTTTATTTGTGAACCTTGACCGACCCGACCTTTGATCGATCCGAAAATTTAATGTCTGAGTTGTTAGAATTCAAGAATCGAAAAAGACTGGCACCATAAAAAAATTTATTGGTGCCACCACTAAGCTCGACTTAACCCTCTTTATCGGCTTACGTTTATTTTCTTTTCTTGCTTCACTAAAACGTTTTCCTAAAAGATGTTACTTTTTCAACGTTTGATTATGATCGCTCACCAATATGGTCCCCGACGTACTTCAAATTATAAAAGAAAAACACTACTTTTTAAGTAGGCCATCCATTTTCGTAAAATCATGTTTACTATAAATCAAAAAAATTACTTTTTAAATTTATGGAGTATATTTTTTAATCAAATGATTGAGATCTGAGGGAATCATATTTTCGCCTCTCCATAATCAATTATTCCTTTGGCTTTTACTTTTTTTTTTCTTCTTGGATGAGATATGAATCAACGACCATGTAAGGCTCACTAGATCCCACCCACCCTTCTTTGATTTATATGTTTTGATGAAACATCGTCTAATAGAAAGAACAAAAATATTCACAATTACATGAATGGCCCTAACAAAAAAGCTATAATGGGTGTTACCCCAACCCACCCTACCCGTCTTTAATGTATACGTATAGGTGGTTAATCGAGTTAGATTAACAGTTGTTCTAATAATAAGGGTTGAGTTAGTTACATGAATTGTCCCTTTGGTAAGAAGTTTGGTTCACATGTATTATTTAATACAAGTTCTGACTCTAAGTATGTCAAGTTGTAACAAATGTGTCACTATTAGATGTAGACTATTTCACCAACTTCGTTGGTACACACCCTCTTCAACGCCACCGCCATACCCCATTTTGTAATACCCACAATATTTCAACCCCATCTTCAACATAGAACGATGTGAAACCACCATAGAGTTCCCTTTCTCCAGATGTCCATTCCCATTGCTCAAGCCCTTCTTCACATACCGTCTTTTCTCCAGATATGCTTTCCCATTGCTCAAGCCCTTCTCCATATAGTTTTAGGGTTGTGTTTCTAAGGTTTCGACAGTTCTAGGGTTGCGATGAAGGTGGTGACGGCAGAAAGGATGGTTCTTCAACATCATCATTTTTATGGTGTACTAACTATCTAGTAGCAAAAGGGTAAGATAAATATTAGGGGTGAGCAATCAATGCGGTATCCTTGTCCGAGAAAAAAAGGGTAAAGTAATTAGGGGTTCTTGAAGGCATGTGTAGCATCGACAAAAAGGTGATGACCTGCAAAGGGAGGTGGTGGTACTGGATGGCAGCAATGACGACAATTTGAACATCGTGGATGGTGATGGTCACAAATCTGGGAAGATAAGGGTAGAAACATGACTCGACGATGGTGGATTCATCAACTGGTGGCAAAATTATGAGGTTTTATTAAGAGAGAGTGTGATAATTTTATTTTATATTATAATTTAATTACAATTTTTATATGTTTTTAGTTAATGACAATCTGATCATTTTAAATCAACTTAACAATAAAATTTAGTGACATTTAGAGTTAGAGAAAAAAATTTAATAGAAGTTGTCCTACTTGATATAAATACTTATAATACTTGGAGAACAATTTTGTAATCGGTCTTTATACAAGGATCATTTGTGTATTTAACTCAAAAGAAGTAAAAAAGAAAGAACAAGACGTCACACAATTTGACAATTAATAAACTATTATCAACAAATGCAATAATTTTTTTTATTATCTCCGGATCTCATTCCTTTATTTTAAATGCAAAGGAATGGAAGTTGTGTTTTTCTTTTTGGTTCAAAATTATTGATTCCTTGGCACTAACCACCGCACCTCCAATTATCAAAAACAATTCTCCAATAATAAATTCAACAAGACTTGACAATTAATATTATTACATGTCAAATCATAATATTTTAATTAAGGAAAAAAGGAAGGCATATTAAAGAATATTTTTTTGTTATACGTTTGTTTGTTAAGTATTGCGTATTAGTCTCTTTCTTCTCAGACAACTTTACTGTTTATTTATCAATACTATAATCTTAATTTTAACATTAATGTTGATACCGCACTACCTCACCAACATACTAACTTTCCTCCTTTTAGCTTGTAAGGTGGAGAAACACAACATTCTTCCAAAATCAAACAATCCTTGTAATGTTATAGAAGTCGTAATATATGATAATGATATGATGATTAAGGATTGATGATTGATGATTAATTAGGTATTTGCGGCCTAAATTTATCGGAAACCCACGTAAACTTAGTTTCGGCCTGGTTACACACTAAATAGTATACAGAATTAATGGGCCTGGGCCTTTAAAATATGACCACGCATGCACAACTACACAAGTTTGTTGGGTTTTTTCATCATCTGGGCTTCATCTTTAACTAGGTAGTAGGTAGTAGAGGTGCACAAAACACTTTAGGGCCAAGCAGCAGTGGAGATGGGCAAAAAATAGGGTCAGAACCCAAAACCGGTTTCAACACTCAACCTGGTATACAAACCGTTTTCACCCTAACCTGAACTGATTAAGGGTTTCAACCGCCAATTTGGACCGGTTTGGACTCAGCGTGTGCCCCTGACCCTACCCGAACCAGTTCCCAACCCGATCCGGTTTCGAGCGTTGGATATTTCATTTTTTAAAAAACTAGCCGTTATTTGACCGTTAGCTAGTGTTGTAAAACTCGACGTAGGCGGTCGAGTACTCGGCAAGGTGCCGAGACACTTTTCATCGACTCGGTCAACATTACTCAGAATCGATCCAACTCGGCCATACTCGATTCAACTCCGTAAACTTCGATTTTCACCATTTTTCACTGATTTTCATAGTTTTTTACCAATTTTTGTTGGATTTTTATTGTGTTTCGTTAAGATACCTTGGAAGATGATAATCAAATGATTACCATGTCTATAAAATTAAATATATTGAAAACAATATCTATTAGCTATAGAGACAAGAGTGAAAAGTAGAAATTAGAGAATTAGAGAATGTTTTCTTGTGTCTTTCTTAACAACTAACCATATGTATTTATAGGTCCATCATAGGCCTTTAGTAAAATTGTTATAAATAAAAAAAAGTAATAGGTAACAAGTAACCTATAGGAGTTTCATGACCACAATTAAGTTTATTCATAATACTCCTTCTTGGTCATCGAACGGTATATTATCTTTTAATATGCTAGGTGATGTTGTCTCGTAAAAATCTTGCTAGAAAAATCCAGTGGGATAAAACCATAGCTAAGGAAGAAAGAATGTTGCGCGTATATTCTCCCTCCGATGATTACTAGTTTGAGATCGCCTTGTATGAGGATCAGAGATGTATCCTACATTTGCAAAACCAACTAGAATTGTTTTTGATTGATCAGTAAAATACAAACCCATATCTTTATTGCCTTGAAGGTATCTCAATATTTGTTTTACGCCATTCTAATGCCTCCTTGTAGGACATGAACTATATCTTGCTAACAAATTTAATGCAAATGATATATCTGGTCGTGTATGGCTAGCAAGATATATTAATGCTCCAATCACACTTAAATATGATACTTTTGGGCCAAAGTTCTTCATCTTTTCCTGGCGGTTTGAACGGATCTTTTTAACATCAAGAGACCTTACGACCATTGGGTTATCTAGTGAATGTGATTTGTTTATATAAAATCTTTTGAGCCAGTTTTTATGTAGGTTTCTTCATGCGTAAGGATTCCATCTTTATGATGCTTAATTTATAAATCGAGATAAAAATTTGTCTCTCCAAGGTCTTTCATCTCAAATTCAATTTTAAAGCGTTCAATCGCCTTTGGTAGCTCCCCCGGAGTTCCATTTATATTTAAGTCATCTACATGCACAACAACTATAACATATTCAAATTGATTTCTTTATGAAAATGCATGGACGAATAGAATCATTTTCATAGCCTTTTCAACAAATACTCACCAAGGAGATACCATATATGTCTAGATTGTTTTAGCCCATATAGTGATTTGTTTAATTTAATTGAAAGATCTTATCGAGAACTAAATTAATATATTTTTGGTAGTCTGAATCCTTACGGGAGTTTCATTTAAATTTCTGTATCAAGTAAGCCATAGAAGTAGGCTAACATGACATCAATTAGACGCATATCTATCCCTTCTTGTACTACCAAACTAATAAGGTAACGAAAAGTCGTCGCATCCATTACTGGAGAATATGTCTCCACATAATTAATCACATGTATTTGTGAAAATCCTTATGCTACTAATGGTGCCTTGTACAATATAATCTCATTTTCATTACATTTTCACACAAAGACCCATTTGTAACCAACAATTTTTACATTTTTAGGTGTATGGCTACAGGTCCAAAAACTTATCATTTTTTGAGGGTATTCAATTCTACATCAATTACATCTTTTCATTTTAGCCAATCATTTTTTTGTTTACATTCATCAACAAATCTTGGTTCTTGATCCTCATTGTTTTCCATTACTTCTTGCATAACATTATATGAACAACTTCATCTACGTGGATCTTATTCGGATCCATACCTTTCTAAACATGATAAAATTGACTGAGATCTCTTCGCTTTTAAGTATATGAAGCTCGCTTGGAACCACCATGGCCAGTGTCTCTTCAAGAGACTCCTTTTCTTGCACTATTGTTTTCTCAACTTGATTATCTTCATTTTTTTGGTTCTCCTTCTTTTTCGAGGATTTTATCTTTGAAACCGATTGGTCTACTATGCTCTAGTTGTGCATTGGACTCATTATCAATCTGTGGTTGTCCTTTCGGGACACTTATTTTTAGTGGAGCATTAGCAATTGGTATATGTGACTTGGTCACTCTCTTTGAGTCAGTAAATGCATCTGGTAATTGATTCGCTAATACTTGCAGATCAATTATCCTTTGAACTTCAAGTTCACACTGTTGAGTTCGAGGATAAGTGTGAGATAATTATAATTCATTCCAACTTATTTCATCTTTTATCTGCTTTTCACCTCCCCCTAATGTTGGAAACGTTGATTAATCAAAATGACAATCAACACATCGAGTTGTAAATAAATCTCCCGTTAATGGTTCCAAATACCTAATGATTGAAAGTGATTCATACCCAACATATATCTCTGACCTCCTTTGAGGTCCCATTTGTGTACGTCGTGGTTGAGCGATTGGAACATATACTGCACAACCAAAAATACGTAAATGGGAGATATTAAATTCTTGAAAAAAAACAATTTTAACGAGGAGGAAGTGTGATAACTTGGTGGTCTGTTACGAGTTAGTGTTGTTGCATATAGAATAGCATGCCTCCACGTAGTTGCTGGTAGTTTTAATTTTATAATCATTGGTCTTGCTACCATTTGAAGTCACTTAATAAGCAATTCAGCAAATCCATTTTGTGTATCTACACTCATTCCAATAGACATACAATAATCATTAAATGCTGGGATGTAAATTCACCTGCACTGTCCAACCAAATTTTCTTTATAAGGTAATTTAAAAAATGTGCTCTTAACCTTATTAATTATGCAAATAGTCATGCAAATGCCATATTACGACTTGATAATAAGCACACATGAGACCATGTAGTTGATTCATCAATTAGAATCATGAAATATCTAAATGGTCCACTAGAGAGATGCATACACTCATCTATATTCCGATGTATTCTTTTAAGGAATGCCATTTCAATAAGTTTTCTCATCGTTATTGAACCGGGATGACCCAACCAGTCATGCCAAATGATAAAGTTCTCCCGGTCCATAAAATTATGGTATATAACTACATTTGATTCGATTGCAAATATTTTTGTGTATTATAAATCGGAGGCAAATGCGAGCAACCTTTCTAATACTTATTTTTCACCTGCAATTATTTTAGTGATTTGAAGGTATTCTTCATGTGCATCCCATGTAGTCTTAACATAATATTTATTTGATCGAATATCTTAAGACTTACAAGATTTCTTAGAGACAATGGAGAAAATAACGTGTTTTTAGTTTTAACTTGTATTCCACTTGGTAACATTATATAAGCTCCTCCGAAACCTTTATTTAACTTTTATACTACCAAATATAGTACTAACGCTTGCATATTTTATAATTAAATTTGAGAAGTATTTTCTTTCTTAAGAATTGTATGAGTAGTTGCATTGTCGATTAGACAAACATCTCCATCGTCAATGGAAAGTTTCGTCTCCATTTGCTTCAAAGCAAGAAAAGAATTTCATAAATAAAATTTTCATCATCTTCTTCTAATAACAAAAAAACATTAATGATAAACAAAATAACTTAAACAAAATAACTCAAAAGTTTCAAAACATAACAAAATGAAATCTCATAACTAGATGTCTCATTTGCGCATAACTAATAATTTAAATGTAAAGACAACTGTAAGCATTCAATTGATTTGTATCAGTAAGAAAATCAATCGCATCCATATACTTGTATCAATAAGAAAATATTAGCATCCATATGATTTGTATCATTAAGGTCCTTATGACCATTATGAATATCAATATTATCATCCTTATATGTAAAAATTATCTCAATTTCTTTTCCTTTTTCTTTGATGGATTGTTAGTATAGCTCCACCAAGTGTTTAGGTGTAGGACATGTATATGCCCAATGATTATCACTTCAACAATGATAACCTATGGTTGGTGGGGTTCTAGTTTTATTTGTATTACGTTCATCCTTGTAAGGATTCCTATAAGTCTGATGCAGCCAAAACATCCAAAGTCTCTCTGCATACATGTTCGTTTATATACATTTATTCTTTTTGTATATATTAGGATGTGAGCTATGGCATGTCATAGTCACTAGTCAAAAGGCATTCTGCCCTTTGACTCTACATTTGATTTTGTAGTTGTCTAGTCTTATGTATCTAGCTGGCCTTTAAAGTATGATCGGCTGTAGGATGTAGTATAAAGTATCTCAAGTACTTGTAACTTTCTTTCTATGCTTTGTAATACTTGTAAAAGAACTTGAGAAGCAATATACAATATTCTTGAAAACCATACACTTGTGTTGTTTGCTATCTTGTTCTGTCTCATATTTTACTAGTGTTTTTAGTATCTTAACTTATAAGGTTACCAGTTCCCTATTTGATCTGTTAAGTGTTCTAAAGAACTCTCCTCATTGTGTTGTTGCGTTGTAAGTGCATACCCTTAAACAGTCCTGCATTTGGTATCAGAGCATTCCAGGCTCTTGATTATAAGATCTCACCATCTTAAGATCTCTCACACACACACAAAATACTTAACAACTCAAATGGCAGCTATTACTAAAGCTGATATGGAAACTAGAACTATGACAAAGTCTCCATTGATCACTCCTGAAGACTTTGATACTTGGTGCCAAAGAATAGAAAGCTTTATCAAGTCTCAAGACTCCAGGATGTGGGACTCTGTTGTTCAAGGACCTTACATACCAAGCACCCCTTCAGCTACTAGTGGTGGTATGATTCCAAAGGCTGTGGCTGACTATCCTGAAGAATACAGAAAAAGAATAGAGATCGATCAGAAAGCCATGACAACCCTTCAAACTGCTCTTCCAAACTCCATCTACAGTGGCTTCAAGAAGTGCAAAACTGCCAAACAACTATGGGAAGCACTAAAGCTTATGTATGAGGGGTCCAATGAAGATAATGAGAACAAGAAGGGTCTCCTGAAGCAGCAGTTTGAAAACTTCACCTTCAAAGTAGGTGAAACCATGACTCAACAATACTTTAGGTATGTTGAAATTATGGATACTCTAATGGATGTTGGAGTAACTCTTGAGAACAAGGACATTATGAGGAAGTTCATGTCCTTTCTTCTTAGACAATGGACACATTATTGTGTTGTTTTTATCAAGAGGACTAAGAACCTTAAGACTCTTACTCTTACAGAGTTATATGGTATTCTCAGTGGATACCAGATGGAGATGAACATGCAAAAATCATAAGGTAACTCTAGCAATCAACTGAGTTCAGCCCTATATGTGGTTGAAAGGGAAAGCATTGAACTCTAACATAATCTTATATGCTACCCTGACAACTCACAAAAGGGTCCTTTCATCACCTTCCCAGAGACTCCAAGAGAAAGCTACACTCAAAGAAGTCCATTCCAAGAGACAAGTTCCTCTCATGCCGTCTCTGCTGATGAGAGCACATATAACTTTTCTTCACCCTTGAAGACCTGGACTGTTCCAGATGATCTGGAGTACATGGAGATAGTTCAGCATATGGCTCTTCTCACTCACAGAGCCAAGAAGTTCTACAAAAGGATAAGGAGGAAGTTTCCAAGCAATGCAGCCAGTGGAAAGTTTGGACTGGATAAAAGCAAAGTAAAATGTTACAATTGTAAACAGATGGGACACTTTGAAAGGGAGTGTAAGGTACCAAGGACAAATGGTGGCCAAACACAAGCCAGACCAAACTACACTAATAGAGCTCCCAAGAATGAGAAGCCAAAGCAGCAAGCTGTAGTTGCTATTGAAGAAACAGGCTTTGACTGGAGCTTTCAGGTGGGGGATGCATCTCCAAACCAAGCACTCATGGCAGACCATGATGAAGCCAAGGTATTGGAACATCTTTGTACTCCTGAATGCATTGCTAAAGTAAATAGATCCAGGTCCTATAACTTAGATGAGATCTGATCTTGAGTCCTTAAATATTTTAAAAGCTAATTTTAAAAGAGCTGAAAATGATTATAAACTAAAGATAGAGGACTTAGAGAAAACCATTTCAACTCTTAAACATGAGCACACCACTACAGGACTCAGATCAAAGACCTCATAACTAAGTTGACTGAATGCAAGGCTGAGCTTGTGATCAGCAAGGCCAGGGAAAAAAAATGTGTTCTTGAAGAAGAGACCTTCGAGAACATAATATCCTCATCCTTGCATGCAAAAGTTTGTTATCAAAATAAGCAGGGACTGGGATCTAGTGAGATAGCTCCTCCACACACATTCTTGTCAGTAAGATCTCCTAGGTGTGGAACTTGTGAAGATGAGCTTCCCCTCATAGACCCCTGACTGAAAAGGATGAAGAGGAGATGGTGAAGAATGGCTTTGAGAAGAGTGAAGAAGAGCATTCTAAGAAGGGTCACCATCCCTCTGAGGAGAGTAAAACTGTTGGGATGACCAAGTCCAAGAGAAAGAACTTGATCAAGAAGGCCAAAAGAAAGTCCAAGAAGGCTCAAGAGATCAAGGCCACCTTCAACTCTGCACAGATACAAGTCTTCATCTCTGCAGGATTTAAGGTGGTTAAGGCTGAAGACACAAACTTGAACTGCAATAACAAGAGTTCTAGTTCTTGTCCAAATCATCCCATCATCAAGAAGAAGGCTGATCAGTTGTGCACCACTACTATACAACCTGAACCAACCTGCTCCAAAGGTACTTCTATCCCCACAAGAATTGCCATAGCATGTGCAAAGATGAAGATGAAGAAGAAAAGTGATCAAGTTCAACCTTGTTCACAAAAGAAGACTCCTAGAAGGAAGAAAATGGACAGTGTTATGTGTGGGAGTACTTCTCATCTTGCTAAAGATTGTGTTTACAATCCAAAGAGTACTCTCCACATGACCAAGAAAGAAACTTCTAAGAGTTTGGAGAAGAAGAAGCTAGCTTTGAAAGGAAAATCTTTTTTCCTTCGGAAGCTCCAAAATGAAGAAGAAGACAAGTGGAAACTTGCCTTTAGAAGAAAATTTGGTCTCGGAAGAAAGGAATACTTCCGAAGCACTGAAGTCTGCTGCAGTGAAAGCAAGATCTTCCAAAGGTCCTGTCATCAAAACTTCTGAAGTCAAAACAACTTCTGAAGTATTGAAGGTCAAGTCTAAGCTTCTGAAGGTGGTGTGGAAGACAAAGAAAGACCAAGTGGCTGAAAGTTTTTCATCAACATCAGCAAATGATCCTCAAAACATGAATATAGGATCAATTACTATTGCATTGTCTTCAACTTCTTTTGATGAGCCCAAGACCAATGAGGCTTGGGTTTCCAGATGTAACTAACCATCTCTTTTGTGTAGGAACAGCTCAAGACAAACAAAAATGTATGGATCATTGACAGTGGTTGTTCCAGGCACATGACAGGCAATAGGTCACTGCTCCAAAAGTTTGAAAGAATTAATGGAGGACCAGTTGCTTTTGGAGGAGTGTTAGGAGGTTACATTACAGGAAGGGGCACAGTCACAAATGGTAAGCTTAGTATTGAGAAGGTAAACTTTTTCAAGGAGCTTGGGTACAATCTTTTGAGTGTATCCCAATTTTATGATCAGAGTCATAACATGCTCTTTACTGAGCATGAGTGCATTGTTCTCAGGCCTGGGGTGGTCATTCCTTATGAGCATATCCTGCTCAGAGCCCCTAGGAAAGGGAACATGTACAAGATAGATTTGCAAGAAACATCTCTCTCAGGAGAAGTTTCATGCTTTCTATCTAAAGCAAATAGTGATGAGTCTTTCTTCTGGCATAAAAAAATGTGCCATGTAAACTTTAAAAACATGAATAAATTAATTAAGAATGATTTGGTAACTAGAATGCCAAATAAAGAGTTTACAAGTGATGACCACTGTGTTGCATGCCTGAAGGGGAAGCAACACAAGGTATCTCACAAGCCAAAGGAAAAAAACTTCATTACTACTCCCCTACACTTATTACATATGGATCTCTTTGGCCCTACCAGTGTAATGAGTCTAGGAACGACCTCTTATTGTTTGGTGATCACAGATGACTTTACAAGATTCACTTGGGTTTCTTTCTTAGAACTAAGGATGAGACCCTTGAGATTCTGAAGAATTTCATCTTAAAGATTGAGAATCAATGTGATCACAAGATCAAAACCATAAGATGTGATCAATGAATTGAATTCAAGAACCAAATCCTTGATACATTTTGTGATGAAAAAAGGTATTACAAGACAATATAGTGCTCCCAGGACTCCTCAGCAAAATGGTGTTGCTAAGAGGAGAAACAGGTAATTGAAGCTGCAAGAACTATATTGTCTAACTCTAAACTGCCCATCACCTTCTGGGCGGAGGCAGTGAACACTGCTTGCTATGTGCAAAATAGAGTTTTAGTAGTTAAGACACATGGTAAGACTCCTTATGAACTTTGGCACAAGAGGAAACCTTTCATTGGTTTTCTCAGGTCATTTGGATGTCCCTACACCATCTTGAATACCAAAGATCAAATTGCCAAGTTTGCTGAAAAATCAGATGATGGACACTTAATTGGATACTCTTCTGAAGCTAAGGCTTATAGAGTATACAATCTCAGAACTAGAGTAGTTAAGGAGTCAGCCAATGTGACTTTCAATGAGCACACTTCCAGTGTGAAAGGTTCTGGTCCTGATTGGCTATTTGATCTTGATTTAGTTACCAACTGTTTTAACAAATCTTATGAGCACGTTTCAGGATCCTCAGATATACTACCTACATGTGATCCTGACCCAAGATTTGAGCTGAGAAGACCTTCAAGCTACACAACTTCAGCTTCAGTTGTAACTAACCCTGCAAATGAAGTTTCTACCAACACATCAATGACAAATCCTGCTGATACTTCTGGGGTGCCTTCAAATTCCAGTTTAGAGGCACAAAACTCAGATGAAGGAGCTTCAAATGTAGGAGAAAATGGTGGTGGTGGAAGTGATCAAGAATTTCATGACGCTGACAACCACTCCATTAAAGACAACATCAATGATGTCACACACTCAGTGGATCAAGTCAATCTTGATAAGTGTGCTGATGTGGAGGGTGAATCCTCATTGCCAGATCAAAGTTTCTCTAATTTAGATCTGTCTGAGCAACTTGCTATGATCCCTCAGCTAAGGATCCACAAGTCTCACCCTACCACAAACATCATTGGAGATGTTGATTTAGGGGTAAGAACAAGAGGACAAACCCATGATGTAAATGTTTGTCTTCACTTTTGCTTTTTGTCCCAGATAGAGCCAAAGAAGATTGATGAGGCTCTAAAGGATGGAAGTTGGGTTGAAGCTATGCAAGAGGAGCTGCTTCAATTCAAAAGGCAAAAGGTTTGGAACCTATGTCCTCTTCCTCAAGGGAAGACTATCATAGGAACCAAATGGGTGTTCAGGAATAAGAAGGATGATAGAGGACTTGTCATCAAGAACAAGGCAAGACTAGTTGTTCAAGGGTATACTCAAGAAAAAGGAATTGACTGCACAGATGTTTTTGCTCCTCTAGCAAGACTTGAAGCTATTAGGATATTTCTAGCTTTTGTTGCATCCAAGAACTTCAAGGTCTACCAACTTGATGTCAAGTGTGCTTTTCTCTATGGGGTGATTGATGAGAGGTGTATGTCAGACAACCACTTGGGTTTGCAGATCCTGATCATCCTAACTATGTCTGCAGGCTTGATAAAGCACTTTATGGGCTGCACCAAGCACCAAGGAAGTGGTATGAGACTCTATCTCAGTATCTCTGTCAGCATGGCTACAAAAGAGGTACTATTGATGGAACTCTCTTCATCTAAGGAACAGGAAATGACATAATGCTAGTTCAAGTATATGTAGATGACATTATCTTTAGGTCAACTAATCCAAAGCTCTGCAAAGACTTTGAGAAGCTGATGAAGGATAGATTTGAATTGAGTGTCATAGGGGAACTCAATTTCTTTCTAGGAATTCAAGTGAATCAAGTTGACAATGGCATCTTCATAAGTTAGTCAAAGTATATACAAGACATACTTAAAAGATTCAACATGACTGATTGTAAGGTTGCTAAGACACCCATAGCCAGAAACCACTCCCTTGGACCTGATCTTGAGGGGGAGTGTGTTGATGAACATCTTTACATGGTAATGATTGGGTCTCTTATGTACCTCACAGCTAGCAGGATTGATATCATGTTTGCCACATGTATTTGTGCAAGATATGAAGCCAACCCCAAGATGTCACACCTAATCACTGTCAAGAGAATTTTAAGATATCTCAAAGGTGCTCCATCACTTGGCTTTTGATATCCAAAGAATTCTGACTTCAATCTGTATGCTTATATAGATAGTGACAATGGTGGTTGCAACATGACTGCAAAGTCTATATTTGGGGGATGCCAATTTCTTCGTGGAAGGATAGTCTTTTGGGCAATGCAAGAAACAATCATGTGTGTCTGCATCAACTGCTGAAGCTGAATACATTGCTGCTGCAAGCTGCTGTGCTCAAGTGCTTTGGATTCAGAATCAGATGTTGGACTATGGATTCAACTTCAAGGAGACTCCCATCCACATAGACAACAATAGTGCTATCTCAATCATAGAGAATCCTGTATAGCACTCAGGACAAAGCACATCAACACCAGGTATCATTTGATTAGAGATAACTTTGAAAAAGGATTAATCAAACTAGTTAAAGTTAACACAAATGAACAATATGCTGATCTGTTCACCAAAGCTTTTGATGAACAAAGATTCAAATATCTTGTATAAGCTATTAGGATGATTATCTTTGAGTAGCTTTTCTTAAAAGTTAATCATATTATTTCTAAAACCTGTGTGTCCTAAGTTGTCTATTCTATCACCTTCATAAGCCCTTGTTCTCTTTGCAAAAAAAATCTTTTTGAAAGACATTTCCTTAGATTTTCAAAAATTTTGATCTTTTTCTGCTTTGGAAGATTTATAATTACCTTCGGAAGAAACTTATGTCTTAGAAAACAAATAACTACTTCAGTAGATTACCTTCGGAAGAAATTTCTGAAATATCCTCCGAAGCTTAAAATTAACTTAAGTACTTATATGTTTTGAAAGAACAATTTGCTTCTGAAAGCAATTTATCTTCGAAAGTTTTCATTCTTCTTAGAATAAAAAACTCTGAGTAATAAATCTCTTCCGAAGCAAAATTCTCAAAAACCTTTGGAATATCTTCCGAAGCCAATTTGCCTTCGGAAGCTTTTCTTCAGAACTTTCGAAGCAAATAACCTTCGGAATATTTCTCGACTTCCAAGAAAACTACTTCATTATCTTCTTCATCTGCACTATTCCTCTAACCTATATTCACTCAAACGGCCTTTGTTCTTCACCTTCCTTCACCCTTAAGCTTCTAAAAATGGCCAACCTAAACGGCAGAAACAACCCTGATTTGTCCATGCAACTTTATAGGCAACACAACCAGGTTGCTCTGTTGAACTCTGAGAAAGATGATAGTTTCTCAGAGGTTTTCTGTTTTCTGGCTCTATCCAAATACTTCACCTCCCTAACCATTGATCCTACTCTATATGAGGATCATCTGCTTGAATTTTGGAAGACCTGTCAAGAGGTCATCATGGATGGGGAGAAGGCACTGTCTAACACAGTGCAGGGGAGGACAATCTTCATCACTCCGGCCATCATCAATACTCATCTTCAGCTGGATGATGAAGAAGGTGAGTTGTCCTTTTCAAAGGAAGTTGTTAATCATTTCTTTGAGCAGATGGGCTATGAGGAAGATTTCTTTGTAAAGACCTTTAGGAAAGGGAAGGTCTCATCCTAGTGGAAATACCTGCTACATGTGGTTATCAACAGCTTGTCAAACAAGCATGGAGGGTAGGACCAGATTCCTGAGGATCTCTCTTTTATAGTGCATGGAATGGTTCAAGGGGTCAAGTTCAGGTACTCTCAGTTTGTTTATACAAATTCGCTTGCAAGCTTGGACTCCTTAGAGTATAACATGTTTCCTAGATATGTTCAATACATTCTCAACTGTGAACTGGGTTCATAGTTGAGGGAAACATGTAATATTCTTAAATTGGAACAGATGAAGCCTGGCATCCTTAAAATCATGAAGAAACCAACTGTAGGCTTCTTAGGGGTAGAAACAACCCTTGTCCCTAAAATTTTAGAGCTCATTGCTCAAGGTGACTACCTAGCAACACAAGCTAGTGTTGAACCCACACCTTCTACCTCAATGTAAAGGAATTCCAACAGCCAAGAACATGAAGCTGGTGGTGAGAGTGAGGACGTTGGTCCAATTCTCTTATCCCCAGTGATTCTTCTGATGAAGATGAGGGGAATTTGAGACTAAAGGTGCAAAAACTGTCAAAAACATGCGTCTACCTAGTCTCTAAGGTTAGTCACCTTGAATCTCAGGTGACTATCCTGCAAAACAGGGTCAATGATCAACAACTTGAGATATCTTATCTCAGGGAAAAACTAGCTGGGAGACCTTTAAGGGGAGCTCAACTAGGAACACAAGAACCTGTGGATATGATTTACCTAACTCCTAGCTCACCTATGCAAGAGGGTGATGCTACCAAAAAAGGGGAGAAAGTCATTGCAATCACAGAACCTGGGAGTTCTTCAAGGAGTATGGACATTAAGGACTCGCCACCTTACTTGCAATTGTGCATACTTAGCAACTTTCTCAAGTTCACATTAATGTGGACTCTCTAGACTCTCTCATTCAGAGTCTCTTTGAGGAAGGTATTCTAGGGGCTATGTCATCCCCACCCCAAGGAACTTCAAACTACATCATTGGGTGAAGGTATGATGCTGATAGAAGAGCCCTCATTCTTCAAAGAGTTCAAGAGGATCAAGAGGTATTTAACTTTCAAACCTTGAACTACTATGAAGGTCTTGACCTGATCAACATACCACTTGTCAACCCAAGTCAATCTAGACAAGCTGGCAGGCTGGCACAAAGGATACAAGACAGAATTACTGAAGAGTTCAGCCTAAGATGGAGACAAAGGCAATGAGGTAATTTATTGGTCAAATGGATGTTAAGGCAGACCCTAATATTAGTTTCAAAGGGAAAACCTTGACTGAAAGCCCAGTGATAGACCTGTGAGCCCTGTCACATCAACAACTACTTCAGCAATTCATTCCCTCAGTGAAACACCTGCTAGTGAAGGTGTATCACAGCCTCTTTCTAGCCAGAGCTTGGATGCTACACCAAGCAATGAAGGCCAAAGCTCTCTCCACCCTGTGTCACAAAGGTCTGTGGGTGACAAGGGGAAAATGATTTTAAATCCTAAGGAGATTGAGGAGGAGGAGAGAGAGAGGAAGAGGAAGCTAAGGGGAGAAATTTCCTCTGGGTCTTCAGGCTTCATGTAAGGCTGCAATCAGGGCTACCCCCAGACCAAACACTCAAGATGATGAGTTGAGGGCAGACATGATTACTTACCTGCAAACCAAGAACTATGACATTGATGAGATTATATCTCTCCCCTTAGAGGAACTCAATGAACCGTCAGACATGGAAATGTTTAGGGAGAGAAAGGAAGCAGAGGATGCAAGGCTACTCCTCCAAATCAAAGAAGAGAAGAGACAGAAAAGATTGTACAAGCATGTTCCTACTCTCTCCCCAGTTCAAAAAAGCCTTGTGCAAGAGACTGTGGCAGCTACACAAGAACCTCAGGTAGACAAAGAAACAGATAGGCAAAATATAATCAACTACTTGAGTGCCACAGGTCTTTACAAGGCATCTACACTTCTTCCCTTTTCCTTTGAGTATATTGAATTTGAGTATCTCAAACAGCTTGAATTTCAAGTGCTCAAAGAACAAAAAGCAACAAAGAGAAAGATGAGGGAAGAGGCTGCAAAGTCAAAAGACATCATCCAAAAGAGTATGAAGAAGTCTGTTGACAGACAAAGGATGATGAGCTTCTTGAAGCTGTATGGATTCTTCAGAAGGAGACTTGGCCCTATGTCTCTATCCACAATGGATGAGCACATTAGGGTAATCAAGCAGAAGATCAAAAGTGGAGAGCTCATTGACTTATACTCCCCTCCAAGTCAAGCTCCTCCTAAAGTGGAGGTTAAGGTTGAACAACCTGAGACAACACAACCTGGACCTCCTGTTGAGTCTCAACAAGCTTCATCTTCTAATCCATAGCAGGGTCAAACTCCCTCTCTTTCTGAACCTGTGAGGGAGGAATACCCAACTGAGCAAGACAAGACTGATCAACAAGGTGCTACAGGCTAGTCTCAGTTAAAGTCTTCGAAGAGGAGGAAGAGGATTGGCTTCTAAACCAAAGTCAAAGAAGAAGAAGAAGTCTGAATCATCCACCTCCAAGCCTCAGGGTGAATCAGATCAACCTGAGGAAATGCATGAAGAGACAGCCCCATTAACTCCAATTCAATTGGCTCCTCTTGCATCTGGGAGACCCATCTTATCCTTTACCTTCACAACTAATCCAGAAAGATGGCATGTGATCAGAGATCAAGGTGGTGAAGGGGAAGATATTTTAGCCATTTGCATCAAGCTCAAACTTCCTTCTTGCATGCGTGCCCCTCCGGAAGCACACACTGTCTACACATGGCAAGACCTATTCAACCTACCTCTGCATGATCTCTTTGAGATGAGAAGATACTATGAGAGTCTGAGTGATCGTGACCATCTAATGAAGAAGGGCATGGTCATCATCATGATGAGAACTGTTAGCCGCTGAAGATCTTCAAATGTTTTGGTAGCATCAGCCTAGGGGGAGTTTGTAAGGAATCCTATAAGTCTGATGCAGCCAAAACATCCAAAGTCTCTCTGCATGCATGCAATGAAGTACATAGGTAGAAATGCTTCGGAAGTTTTACACCATGCACTAGAAAATATTCTAAGTGTAAAATATTCCAAAGCCAAGACCAACATCTTCCGAAACCAAAAATGAAGTCTTCCGAAGCTTTAAAGACAAAGTCTTCCAAAGCCAAAGAGTGAAGACATATTTCTTCCGAAGACTTTTATGAACATGCTTTTATCTGATGTACTTTACCATAAAGCTGAACCACCTTTCCGCTGCAACTCTGTTCAGTCACCAACTTACATGAGTTGGTTAAAAGGTCCATGCTTTTGGTAACTGTACATTAAGGTCTTGAGTCTGAGCTTTCTACTTTATGTACTTTTATCCTTTTTGTAATATATTAGGATGTGAGCTATGGCATGTCATAGTCACTAGTCAAAAGGCAATCTGCCTTTTGACTCTACATTTGATTTTGTAGTTGTCTAGTCTTATGTATCCAGCAGGCCTTCAAAGTATGGCCAGCTGTAGGATGTAGTATAAAGTATCTCAAGTACTTGTAACTTCCTTTTTATGCTTTGTAATACTTGTAAAAGAACTTGAGGAGTAATATACAGCATTCTTGAAAACTATACACTTATGTTATTTGCTATCTTGTTCTGTCTCACATTTTACTAGTGTTCTTAGTATCTTAACTTATAAAGTTACCAGTTCCCTATTTGATCTGTTAAGTGTTCTAAAGAACTCTCCTCATTGTGTTGTTGTGTTGTAAGTGCATACCCTTAAACGGTCATGCAATCCTTAGATTTCTTTCCAATGTCATGAGATTTATGGTGGATTCTTATGTTCTTAAATTGAACACCATAATAATTTCCTAACTATATCCACGTTCACGACCATAACCATTACCACGACCACGTTTGAAACCATGACCACATCCAAGACTTCCACTTTGGTCATTATATGTCGCCATATTCGCTTCTGGGAATGGGGTTGTACAAATCGAGCGAGTGTCATGATTTTTCATTAGTAGCTCATTGTTTAGCTCAGCTACAAGTAAACATGATATTAGGTCACTATATTTAATGAATCCCTTTTCACGATATTATCGTGCAACAATATACTTGAGGCGTGAAAAGAAGAGAATGTTTTTTCCAGCATCTCCTAATCAGTAATATTTTCACTACATAGGATCAATTATGAGGTGATTCTAAACATAATCGAGTTATTTCTTATAGACTTGAAGTCTTGCAATCTTAAGTGGAGCCATTCATAATGAGCTCATGGCAATATAATCATTTTTGATGGTCATATCTTTCCTTTAATTTGGTTCATAGGACAAGTGGATCTTTAATCGTGAGGTATTCATTTATTAAAGCCTCATGTATATGGTGATGTAAAAATATCATTGCCTTTATTTTGGTTGGTTGCTCCATTTTCTTTTTTGATGGTATCACCAAGATTATTAGCATTCAAATGTATATCGGCATCCAACACCCATGACAAATAACTTTTTCCGCTAATATCTAAAGCGACAATTCAAGCTTTGAAAGATTTGACATGATAAATTACATGCTAATATGATCATACTCCAAAAGCGATTATGTGCTGATAATGTGTTGAAAACAACACCTATTAGCTATAGAGAAAAGAGTGAAAAGTGAAAAATAAGAGAATGGGAGAATGTTTTCTTATGTCTTTCTTAACAACTAACCATACGTATTTATAGGTCCATCATAGGCCTTTAATAATTAATTATAGATACAAATTTTAATAGGTAAAATATAACCTATAGGAGTTTGATTAC
Organism: Flaveria ramosissima; assembly: GCA_025215565.1. Classification (NCBI taxonomy): domain Eukaryota; kingdom Viridiplantae; phylum Streptophyta; class Magnoliopsida; order Asterales; family Asteraceae; genus Flaveria; species Flaveria ramosissima. The sequence continues at coordinate 372,567 of CM046034.1, forward strand.
CACAACTAAGTTTATAAGATTGGGATTGCAACAACTATAAACCAAAGATGAAATCAAGCTCAAGTCAATGGGATAGTTATAACCACTATCATGAAGAATACTCTCAGGTAACATACGAGGATCTGAATCAATGTTAATTTCCTACACAAAAGAATGTTATGCAATTTCAAAATACGTATCAATCTAAGGAGGAGGAAACTATTGCTCGATTGGAGTTGATATTGCCCGAGATCGATATGTTGTTGTCACAACATCATCTTTTAGATCAACAACGATTTGACTACTTAACTATCAAGCGTGACGTGTTACTGTTGAAAATAGAACTAGAAGAATTAATCTCACCATCTTTTAAAGTTGAGGATGAGATCAAGGAGATTAATACCACACAATTTCCTTCAGTTGTTGAAGAATCACGTGTAGAACAAGTGGTGGTTGATGCTTGTGATGGTGATGTGGATTAAGAGGTTATAGGTCTTTTAGAGAAAAGAGTTGAATGTTTAAACCTAATAGATGACATAACACCTCCTAAGAAACCAGAGACTAAGATACTGCCATGTGGTTCTGATAGTCCTTCAATATTTATTATGCAATTTGACAAAGCGGGGGATAATGGCTCGTGTTCGAAGAAGAGAAAGGGGAGTTTAGAGAACATCGGGCAACTTCTTCAAAGGAGATCTCACAACGATTCTATAGACATTCCAAGGACAGGAAAGAAGGTGTGGACCCGACATGTCAACTACCATGCATACATTGGTAACTCGATGGGAAAATGTGGATTTAGGATGTCGACCATTGATTCAAGAGGCATGGAGACCATGAAAAAGAAAATAGAGATTTGGTATGTCTACTATCGAGCATTTGTTGGTAATGTGACAGGAAAATGCTCAATACGACCACCATAAGTGGTCTCAGGTAAGGTCCGGCTGAAGACCTAAAACTTAGCGCTTGCGGGAGGCAACCCGAGAACTTTGTGGGTGTGTTCTCTAGAAATCCTCACGAGACTACAACTCGTCCACTCGGGTCTACCGATGGGTTTAAAGGCTTGTTGCATACGCTAAATGAAACCGTGATTCCTACAAAAGTGAGTTTTAATTCTTCTAGTAGTTGTGTGTTTTTGTTTTGTTTTGATAGTCAATCATGCGACGCAAGCATTCAAGTGTGGGGAGGCACAAGTCCTTACTAAAAGCTCTCACTAATGATTAGGTCTATGTACTTCTTTCTTATTTTGCTCATTAATCATTATCATGTGTATTCATGTTTTAAAACCATACATTGGGGATAATGTATCCCAAGTGTGGGGATAAGGGGAAGAATTGAAAGAAAATTTTGATTTTTTGAACCTTTTTAAAAAATTGAAAAACTTTGAAAAACTTGTCTAAGTAAACTTAAGTGTACATGGAACTCAAAATTTTACATACATGGTAAATTGTTACTGTTTGTGCACTTATGGATCCCTTGGCATGTTTGTTTTGAAAATTGAGTAATGCACCCTAATCATGAATCTTCATAAAAGTAGGTGAAAGTCCTAGGTGGTGTAACAAACCGATTGTAGATAACATACATGCTACACATTGTATTACCTCTTTCCACCGTTTTCGTGAGAGTTGAGCATAATTGAGAAACTCATAAGAGGGAATCCACGGTATGCATCCGAGTTAGAACTCGTGTAATTGATACATATCAAAGATCATAGACCAATGTGTGCATAAATAAGATAGAGGCATTAGGATTGAACCAGTTGTTTAAACCTTTCTTTTCAATTCCATACCAACAAAATCTCCCTATAGATACCATGTTGAGCCCCAACTTGTCGTTTCAAACCAAAACAATAAACCAACAAGCCTTAGCCTTTTCTGGAACCTTAGGGGATGAATTCCAATCCATAACATAGAAGAGTCACGTCAATAGCAGTCCAACAATAGTAAAGTTATTTGCTTTATGTATAAGAAAAGAAGAAGAAAAAGCTAAATATGACGTCAAAATGACCAAAATATGCAGCAACAAAAATAGTATGAGAGGTTGTTATAAGAAGTGCAATTAGAAGAGTTACATTGACAAATAAGACGTCTATTATGTTTAAGTTGGATTTCATTCTCCGTTAGCCACTCTAAAATCCATTTCAATCTCACCTTAAACCCTAGCCTAACATTACCACCCAAGAAAGACCTCTTGATTTTAGTATTATATTGTGTCAACTGATGGCGATTTGATTAATATACAAGTTTATGATTAGTATGTGCATTCGTGGTTTGAGAGCTCCATAAACACTAGTATATCATCATTGGTCCACAAAATAAACCAAGAGGAGTGTTTATTGTGAGGAATATGAATGCATGAATGTTTGAAGCAAAAGGTAAATATATGCCAACCAGAGATTTCAAATGCAAATAGTATTGAATGATTAGGTTGTGAATATTACATCATGAAGTTGAAAACTAAGCATGTATTGGGATCTTACTTGTTCAAGGTAGTGATAATATGGCATGTGTGCCTAATTAGGGAGAAGTGTGCAACTAAGTTTGTTTAAGGAAAAAAAAATGTTAAGTGTGGGGATGTGATCAAGTGATAATAATTCAAGATTTAATTGATCTAATTATGTGATTTTATATTGTCGTTATTATGGAACGAAGTTACTTTGAGTTTGTTTTGATGTGTAGGGAAGTGGAGCTTAAGGAAGCTTATTTTAAGGATGAATAAGCACAGGATGAAACCACGAGGACCAAATGCGCGATTACCAAAAGATGAAAAACGGGAAACCGGAACTAAGTTTGGTGAAACATGAAGAATATGGAATAAGTGGGATGGAAATCAGAGCCCGAGAAGTGAAGAAATGCAAAAATCGAAGGTTCAAGACCATGGTAACTTAAAACGGGCATAACTTGGGCTAGGAAAAGAGTTACGGGGCCCACGACCTGTCAACGGAAAGCTCGTGAAAAGTTACATGTGAAATCAAAATTTTTACAGGGGCCTGGTGTATGATACGCCGCCCTGGGCGTATCATACGCCGGTGGCTGAACTAACACCCAGATTTTTATGGAATTTCAAGTTATTTAAGCACAATATAACCTTAATTCGAGGGAGAACTTTCCAAGCTCAATTCCTGACGATTCTAAGCTAAATTGTGGTTATTCCAAGCCTTCACATTCATCTCAAAGCATCTACAAACATTATCAAGTTAAGATTGAAGATCTAATGAAGATGATGCGTGGCTAGGTTCTCTTGATTGCTTTCGAGAGTACATTTCTTGTAAAGTGAGACGATTGGTCTGTTTGATTAGGTTTTTGTATTGAACATTGATTATTGAATGAAACATTATGTTTTGATTGATTTAAATGATTTGCTTATAAATAAAGTTGTTTGCTTGATTATCAGTTTTCGGTTTTCTTGCATCGTAAGCTCAATAAGAAAAGTAGACAATTTGATATAGGTAAATTGGTAACATTGTGAATGAACGAGTCTTAAAAGATTGTTTGTTTGTTATCACTTTAATCAAAAGTTGAGATCTTTAAGTATTATTCCTTACAAACCCTAATTTAGAATTAGCAATTGTTGATCTTGAAGAATTAGAAACCCGAAAGTGATTGTTTCTCAATATTTAATAAAATTCGTTTAAAGTTTCTTGCTTTATGCAATTTTGCTCATTAATCCATTCCAAATTTCAATTTTTAATTCTAAAGTTTGAGTCTTTTAGTTAATCGAGTCGCGTTAATTAAACAATTTTCACATATTCCCTGAGGAGATGACCTTACTTACCCTTACGCAATAAATGTAGCTAAGACCGATATAATAATTTGTTTTTGATCGAGTCTCGAAAACCAGATCACGAGTGTGTTAGAATGCTATTTTAAGTGTTTAAATGTTAAATATTAAATATGATAACTCGTATTTATGCATTTGATTGTGTGAAATAAGTTAACTAGGAGTTGAAAGTGATTTTGTAGGTAAAATGATCAAGTTGGAAGCTTACATGGTGAAACAAGGCATTGGATGAGTTAATAAACAAAGATTCAAAGGGAAAAAGAAAGGCTCCCACCGTAGCCTACTATAGTTACCGTAGCCTACGCCAGCTTTAGTTTTAAAATAGCAGAAAAGCCCTCAGCGTAGGCTACACTAGCTAGCGTAGCCTACGCTATAAAACCATGTTTTTGTTATGTTTCACCTACCACTTACCCCCCATTTGACCTAAGATGATTTTGAATGAATTTTAGGAGTTTAGGGACCTTTAAGTCATCATTCTACATCGTTCTAACAGCATACAAACATCTGTCATGCAATTCAACAACGATTTTGAAAATCATTCAAGAATAATGGGCGGCCTTATCGTAATCTACTTCGGGTAATAGGTTTTGTGCGATTAGGTATTCGTTTGTGTTTGAATTGTGTTGGGATTAAACTATAGAACCCGTTAAGTTCTTTTATAAGTTTAACTTGTGTTTTGATTATTTAAACAATTGTATTAGTTAATCTTTATTTGAATATCATATGATATTGCGCGAATTGTATGGTTGTAAAGTTTTGGTTGTTAATTGAATTGGTATTGTGCATTAAGACCCATTAAGTCTTGATTATCGATATCACTTAATCATTGCATGTATAGAATTCATGTTAAGGATTTTCCATCAAGTTGAACTAAATGATTACCGAAAACCAAACCTGGATCCCGGAGTAGATTACTATTTCTTGTAATTGTCTTCTTAATCAAGTTTGATTATTTCTAATTTGTTTTCTTTGTTAATTTAGTAGTTATTCCAAAAATCTAATTTTCAGCCAAGAGGCAATAGTTCATAATTTAGTATTTAAATCAATTTATTTTAAATCAAAGTACAATACACCGATCACTAATTCCATAAGGATTGACAACCCTACTTACCCTAACTAGTTTAAGGTGAATAGAAACACACATTTAACATCTTATTTGATTGGTACTTCTACATCGATCTAGTAATTTTCAAAAACACTCTCAAACTCTCTTGCTCTCCCTTTTGGCATCACCTCTTGACCACCCTCATCCGCGACCCCAACACCTCTCAACCATCCTCACACATGACCCCCGCATACTATCAACCACACCCTCTTGACACCTACTCATACTTGTGAACACCACAAACCATCAAGAACGTCAAGCTTGCCAAGTGAAATTGTCCTTCTCATGGTGTTCAACCTCTCATTTCATTGATATGAATATCTTGTTTGTTATCTTTTTTCATTTCTACACTAAGCTTACAAGATTCATACATCCAATCATGATTGTAAAAGTCGTTAAGCACTGTCTGGTGAGACAACTAGGAAGTTGTGAGTACTTGGTGTAACATCCACCTATTGTTTGTTTTCCCCATGAGAAGCTCATGGATTTGCTTTTGGTTTCCTGGGTGAAAATTTCCTAAGGAGGCCACCTATCCCTAGATTGCTGGCACGCGATCACACTTCATTATGAAGTCTCCTTTCATCCACAGCCAATACGCCCAAAACACATTGGTGATATTAGAGGCGGAACATTCTTTATGAATCAATAATCTCTCATTTCCACAACCGATGTAGGATTTTCCTAGGATGTTACAATCACCCCCTTGGAGTCATCGTCCTCGACAAGGTTTGTCTCACTATCCCATCCATGGATGCGGGATTTTCCTAAGGTGTCCTACTAAACACCCCTGGGGACTGACCATCTTTAAATGACATTTGCCCCACCATCCAGAACGACACATGAGTGGCTCTGATACCATTTGTAACATCCGGCCCCTCATACCACCAATATTGTCCGCTTTACCCGCGAGGAGCTCACGGATTTGTTTTTGGTTGCCTGGGTGAAAACTTCCCATGGAGGTCACCCATTACTGGATTGTTTCTACCTGAGAAAACTTAACTATAGAGTTCTTCTTTCATCCATAACCAATGCACCAAAAACACGTTGGTGACATTAGAAGCAGGACGTTCCTTACGAACCAAGAATCTTTTCTGTCTATCACTGATGTGGGATTTTCCTAGGGTATTACACTTAGCCTAAGAGGGAAGTACTCGGACACGATATATTATAAAAAAATTAATTTTGGAAGTTATAATACGTAAACTATCATAATTTTACTAATATCTATAACAAGAAAACGTGAATATTAATAATAATGAAAAGGATACATGTTCACATAATAGAATATAATAAAAAAATTAATGTTAATTATTCAATATTATAGATAAAATAATCATTTGATCCTCGTCTTTGAATGAATCTCCATGAAACATAGCAAAAATCCAACAAGAATCAATTAAAAACAATAATATCAATGAAAAACAGCAAAACTCCGACTTGGACCCAGTCAAGCCGTGTTGGACCAAGTCAAGCCGAGTTGGACATATTCCAAGTAATGTTGATTGAGTTTATGAAAATCACCTCGCCACCCTACCAAGTACTCGTTGCGTACTCGGCCGCCTAAATCGAGTTCTACAACACTACATCCAACAAAGAACATGTTCATGGATCTTTATAAGCTAAAACAAGTTGAAAAGTGTACATATATGTAAGACATACAATAAAAAACATAAATATTAATCGTTACAAAACTTGAACTTTGGTTTGATGCATATATATATATATATATATATATATATATATATATATATATATATATATATATATATATATATATATATATATATATATATATATATATATATATATATATATATATATTGTTATGTACACGTGCATACAAGAACACATGATAAATTAGTAATGACTTCACGAAAAAAGACCAAGAGATGTTAAACCACTTAGAATAGGTATGACACATTTAGACTCTCACACCCAGACTAATAGTGAGCCTCACAACCCTTCTTCTACTTGTTTACTTGTAGGGGAAAAACATGCTAAACATATATTGATACTTATGTTCTTTAACCCACAATATATGTTACATTGAGTTGACTAACATTATTAAAACTAAGTCTCCTATCACATAACCATAAGCTAAGTGAACCCGTAGAGCATATGACTAGTAGTATTTAGGTTGTCATTCCTTTTCATGGTTAGTTGCACTAACCTTGATTGTTGTTAAATGGTTGCATATTTTCACACACATATCGATGAAACATTGGTTAGGACAAAACAAGGATGTAAGGTTTGATTATGGGCTCATGGTAATTACATACTTTATTTAAACATGTATTTATGAACTTACATACTTGTACTTAAACCTATGAACACACCAACTCGTTTAGTTAACCATTTTAAGCATATTTTTAGAAAACAACTAAGTGATGCATGAAGACAACACGTGATGAACAAGAAAGTATTTACTTATGCATTTTGGCATGTATACATTTGAACAATATTCTTTTGAGCATGTAAATTTTATGAATTAGACACCTTTCATTATTTATCTTATTTGGTGACTTTAGTATTCTTATGTGAATTTAAGGCCATGATTGCTGCACCTCGTGTTCCCGCTTGAACAGGATGTGTCACATCAACTATACACAAGTAAATGAGAATTTTGGCATCATCAAGCTCAAGTAGCAGTTGTAAGCCAATGTTCAACTCATATAGACATATAGTACTTAGATGAACGAAAAACACCAAACGTCAACGTGATACCACCCTAAGTAGTGAAATAGCAAGATATAGTGGAATTGACTTTTTATCCACATTGCTCGCAGAAGACTTTAAACTTTTGATATCTTGGCTTGGTGAAAAGGAAAGAAAGACCAACTTCTAATTCTTTTTACTATGGTTCATGAGCTCCTAACCGTCAAAGTTCCATGGTAGCTTTCGAATCTGTCTTTTCTATTATTGGTGTTATTTAATTGTGGAGAACAAGACTCACTCCAAGATTGATAGTAATGTGCATTTGCTTAAAAGATCGTTTAAATGCGATGGAACACAAATATGATAGAACATCACTTGAAGATGAAAATGTTGTAGAACTAGTTCGGGTTCCTACGAAGACTTTTAAAAATTAGCCGATGAAGACATAAAATAAAACAGTAAGTGGACTTTAGTATGTTTAAATTGCATTTCATGTATTTTTTTTGTAAACCCTTAGGAATTCAATAAAAAGAAAAATTTAGTTTAAAAAACTGGTTTGGAATCTACCCGGTTTAAACTCTTTTCGACAAGGTTTGGGGTAGGGTTTGGTTCTCTCACACCCAAAACCAGTTTGACCTTGAACTGTTTCTCCAAGAACCGATTTTCCGCTTGACGTTGATCAAACCGATTTAAGAAAAAACCGGTTTGTACATCTCTAAGCATCAGTTCTGTTCGAAACGGGTCTAAAATTGTGATCAATGTGATTAGGACCGATTCTGTGGAGGAACTAGTTTAAAGAAGATGAAACCCTAACTGATAGGAACCGGTGAGGTTCGATTTGGGATCGCTTTGGCTCCAAAGTCATTTTTGCATATGTGTTCTTTTGATTTATAAAAAATAAATGAATAAATACATTAAGTTTTATTATTTTTAGATTTTTGAAAACAAAAATAGAAAATCACTAAAAAGAATTACTATAAAAATTACCGTATTAGTAATACATTACATTTTTTGAATTTTAGTGTGTATTCTTTGCTAGAACTATCGCTTAGATGAATCAAATCAATACGTCCGGTAATGAAACATTGGTTAGAGCAAAACAAGGATGTAAGGTTTTATTATGGGCTCATGGTAACTACACACTTTATTTAAAAATGTATTTATGAACTTACATACTTGTACTTAAACCTATGAACACACCAGCTCGTTTAGTTAACCATTTTAAGCATATTTTTCAGAAAACAACTAAGTGATGCATGAAGACAACATGTGATGAACAAGAAAGCCTTTACTTATGTATTTTGGCATGTATACATTTGAACAATATTCTTTTGAGCATGTAAATTTTATGAATTAGATCCCCTTTAACTATTTATGTTATTTGATGACTTTAGTATTCTTGAATAAATAATGACTTTAAGGCCATGATTGTTGCACCTCGTGTTCTCACTTGAGCGGGGTGTGTCACATCAACCATACACGAGTAAATGAGAAGTTTGGCATTATCATGCTGAAGTAGCAGTCATAATCCAATGTTCAACGCATATAGTACATATAGTACTTAGATGGACGAAAACACCATATGTCTACATGGTACCACCCTAAGTAGTGAAATAGCGAGATATAGTGGAATTGAGTTTTTACCACATTGCTCGCCGAAAACTTTAAACTTTTGATATCTTGGCTTGGTGAAAAGGAAAGAAGGACCAAATTCTAATTCTTTTTACTATGGTTCATGAGCTCCTAACTGTCAAAGTTCCATGGTAGCTTTGGAATCTGTCTTTTCTATTAGTGGGGTTATTTCATTATGGAGAACAAGACTCACTCCAAGATTGATGGAAATATGCATTTGCTTAAAAGACCGTTTAAATGCGATGGAACACAAACATGATAGAACATCACTTGAAGATGAAAATGTTGTAGATACAGTTTGGGTTCCTCTGATGACTTTTAAAAATTAGCCGATGAAGACAGAAGATAATAAAAAAATTAAGTAGACTTTAGTATGTTTAGATTGCATTTCATGTATATTTTTTCTGTAAACCCTTAAGAATTTAATAAAAAGTAAAATTTAGGTTATTTATATTGTACTTAACTTTATTTTATTATATATAAAATATATATTTTTAATAAAACCGGTTTGGAATGTACCCGGTTTAAACTCTTTCTGAAAATGTTTGGGTAGGGTTTGGTTCTCTCACACCCAAAACTAGTTTGACCCTGAACTGTTTTCTCCAAGAACCGATTTTTAGCTTGACATTGATTAAACCGATTTAAGAAAAAACTGGTTTGTACATGTCTAAGCATCTGTTCTGTTCGAAACAGGTCTAAAATTGTGATCAGTGTGATTAAGACCAATTCTGTGGAGGAACTAGTTTAAAGAAGATGAAACCCTAACTGATAGAAACCAATGAGGTTCGATTTGGGTTCGCTTTGGCTCCAAAACCATTTTTGTATATGTGTTCTTTTAGTTTATAAAAAATAAACAAATAAATACATTAAGTTTTATTATTTTTTGATTTTTGAAAACAAAAATAGAAAATCATTAAAAAGAATAACTTTAAGAATTACAGTATTAGTAATCACTACATTTGAATTTTAGTGTGTATTTTTTGCTAGAACTATTGCTTATACGAATCAATGTATTATAAATGAGTTCTTTGTCAGATAGGGGAGATGACATTTTGGTTTTCACATGCTCCTTGCATATTTTTGTTCTTTAACTTTTATTTTATTTTTTATACTTATTTTGTGTTGTATATGATTTGTCGTGTCCACGTTATCCTTTAAGCAAATACATATCTTTACCCCTCCCCCCCTTCACATTAGAGTGGATCTTGTTCATTGTATCAAGGTAACACCATGGGCACTAAGAAAAATGTAGATTTTAAAGCAATTGTAAAAGTTTGGACGATTAATAACTTATCATAATCGCCAAGATTGATATTGGGATTTCTTTCCACTAAGTCAATATATCAAATCTTTCAATGTGACGAGAAGTGAGAGTGAATAAAATATGTTCCATTATACTTCCCAAGCTTGCTGCTTATGATCTTACTCATATCTAGTTTAGTCTTCTCATTTGTCACAATAGTTTCCTACTAGAGTTACCACCACTTAGATTTCAATTCCATTGAGTTGTGTATGTTTGTTTTGGGACCATATATTTTTTTAATAAACATCACACATATGAATACCATGCTAGAATGAGCATTTTGTATAAGCATTTGTACACGAGTGCATTTGTATGTTTTTTAGGGTGATGTTGAGTTCTTTGAGTGTTGTCATCAAACCAATACAGTTCATATGGGGAGGAATCAAATGAGAACTTTTTTTTTGTGAGAACTCTAGACACCAATATAAAATAAAAGTTTTCAATGACAAAATGTTAGATAACAAAAACATAACAAAAAGTTATATAATGAAAAAATAACATAAAAATAAAAAAAAAACAAAATTGTTTCCCTCTTCTCCCTCATCCATAAAAATTAAAAAATATAAAAAAACTCATTTTTTACAAACTTCGTTATACACACGTGTAATACCTAATCTACGCGTGTAATACCTAATCTACAAAATTGTTAATATACACACGTTATACACACGTGTTATGACTAATTACACATGTTTTAATAACTGGTGTACGGTTTCTTTATAAAAGTATATCAATATGGTATGTATTGGAAAGATAAAAAAATAGAATTTTTTGGTTAATTTTTTTTAAAAAAATAATGTTGTGAAAAAAACTCATAAATGTTTAAAAAAGATCGAAATGGCATGTGATGTTAAATGTATGGCTCGCATTTGTTACTAGAGTTCTTACAAAAGAAGTAAATTCTCAAGATAAGCCTCACATATATATAGGGTAATGTTCCTTTGTTAACCCTTGTTTATTATGATTACCTGTTAATCCTAATGTATTGATCACTTACACCATAATAATATAGTTTAACTAACTTTTTTACACTGCGTTATACCATTGATGTAACGATTTTCCCCTTATTTTCAAATTTTCCTCTTTTTTTTAGAAAATCATTCGTCCTTTTTCAAAACCTTCTAGAATTTTTTTATTATATTATTTTATACAAATTATACCATTAAAAAATCAATTTAATATTCAAGTATAGTCTTGCTATATTTAAAAAAAATTAACGTTTATCGTGGATCACTAGTTTTACCACTGTAACTCTAATATATAGCGACAACGTGACCGGTTGTGTATCACTGGTTGGGTTAATAAGTTATCACAATAATAATAGTTTATATATATACCTATGTGAGATAGAGTAGTGTGAGTTTTTAGTTTTAAAGGCACTTTTATTTAAATTAAATACAATAAGAAATAATGATTAGTTGAAGAGAATAAGGCGACACGTCTGTTTGATTTTACACGTCAAAGCTTTCATGCCTCATTCACACTATAGAGGAGCTGGTGTACCATGGTGTTCAAGGAACTTGCACCCCATTTCATACAACCATACCACATGTTCTTATGTGGTGGAAAAAGAACACGATAGAAGGGAAGAAAGAAACAAAGAGATGGAGAATGGGATAGGGTTTAGAGATGAAGAAAAAAGGTTTGTGAATTCTAGCTTGAAGTGGAATCGTTTTGGAAACTGATTTGCATCCAAAACGAATTGTATGATCAAAATTGAATCGTATGCACTTCTATTGAAACCGGTTGAAACCAAACCAAATTAAAAAAAATAATGATTTTAAAATGAATTGGTTTCAAATCAAAGTAATCATTTTTCTTTTTAAAAAAACTGGTGGCAAACCAAAGCGGATTGTCCAAGTAGCGGTTTGCCACCTTTAAGGGAATGAAAGCTATTTAGGGCGTAAAAGATTTGTGCAGGAGCAGGTGGGGGTGTTATATAGGATAAGAGTAAATAAATATTTAGATTGATTTAATTTAATTAAAGTTTGAGATGGGGAAAAGAAAGGATGGAAATAGACTTGGTCAGGAGGGGTGGGTATTAAGTTAAGTTAGCAGTCAACTGTTGTGTGTTGTGTTTGAACTTTGAAGCGAAGCAAAGCAAATGAAAGACCACTTCTTCTTTTCTTTTTGTTTTGTTGGTTATGTTTATGACGCGACTGCTGACTTGTTCATTTTCCTCTCAAACCAAACAAAGAAAGGGTCTCACCGTCACCCTCTATGTTTTTTTTTTCTCTCGTTTTAGTTATTATTAACATTCTACTCTATTCACACTAGGAATATACCTTCACTAATTCCAAACATAAAAGTCCTTGCCTTTCCTTTCCTTTCCTTTACTTGTCATCTTCATCGAACCTTCATTAATTCTAATTAATTTTCTGATATATAAAACCAGCCCTTCTCTTACTTGTTTAGTTGATCCATGATCTTATCATATATATGTAAATAAATAGGCACACGTACATCCATCATCACCTCTGCTACCAACACTTAAATTTGTGTATTTGGCGCCACCGGATCGCACTGATGAAGCCGTTTGAGCAAGCACCCAAGCCCGATACTCAGTCTCGACGTCGGCCTCGCCCTCGTCTGAGCTTACCCTTACCGCAACCCCAGATGGCCGTTCCTCTTCCTCTTCCGCCCGGTGCTGAGCACCAATCCTTTAACTTGTCGGAGCTTGACCGTCTCAACAGAATCGGCAGCGGCAGCGGCGGTACCGTGTACAAGGTGGTCCATCGGCCCACCGGCAGGCTCTTCGCCCTGAAAGTGATCTACGGAACCCACGACGAAGAGGTGTGCCGGCAGATCCGTCGTGAAATAGAGATCCTGCGTGGGGTGGACAACGTCAACGTCGTCAGGTGTCACGACATGTTTGATCGCGGCGGAGAGATCCAGGTCCTTCTTGAGTACATGGAGTGTGGATCCCTTGAAGGGAGTCATTTGTCCGACGAGTCCGCTTTGGCAGATCTTACTCGTCAGGTCCTCTCTGGTCTCTACTACCTCCACCGCCGTAAGATCGTCCACCGGGACATCAAACCCTCCAATCTGCTGATCAATTCCAGTAAGGAAGTGAAGATCGCGGACTTCGGTGTTTCTAGGATCTTGGAACAGACGATGGATCCTTGCAAGTCGTCGGTGGGCACGATCGCTTACATGAGCCCCGAGAGAATAAACACGGAGTTGAACGAGGGGAAATACGACGGGTGCGCGGGGGACATTTGGAGCGTGGGGGTCAGCATTCTGGAATTCTATAGGGGTTGTTTCCCATTCAAGGTGGGAAGAGAGGGTGATTGGGCGAGCCTCGTGTGCGCCATATGCATGTCGCAGCCACCGCAAGCCCCGCCCACGGCGTCTCCTGAGTTTCAAGATTTTATAGGATGCTGTTTGCAGATAGATCCCGCCAGGAGGTGGACGGCGGCTCAGCTGCTGCGACACCCCTTCGTTACAGGGGGAGTGCTTGCGCTTACTCATACTCATACTCATAATAATAAGCATATACATATATATAAGCACAATCAGGTGCATCCAACGTATCAACTCCCCCCTCCTCCTCCTCAATTTTCTTCATCCTCTTAATCACTACGGGTTTTGGTTTTTATCTTCGTCGTATACAGCATGCGAATGGTGATCCTGTTGTATCTCAACTACAAAAATGGAATTGAATTATTCCAAATGATGTTTATTTATTTATTTATTAGTTCCTTTCTTTCTATTTTTGTTATTTGTAAAACATTGTTACTTTGTTCATGTGTCTGAGTGTATACTACTCCACAGAGAAAGAGAGTTGTTTACTTCCATATACCATTTCATCCATTTGCTTTTTATTTATCAATTCAATCAAATCGAACCAAATAGTCTTCAATATCTTACTTTTCAACTAAAATTATTAGCTATTAGGAGTAGTCATCAACAATATTAAATAACTCCCGTCAGATTTTAACTTTTAAAAGTTATCATATATTTTTTTATTGATTTAAAAAATAAAATAAAAAACCTTAAAATGAATTGTGAGGATGAAGCTATAAACTGAAGTTTTAGGTGAATCATGTAAGTCGCACCAAGAACAAGAGTAAAATCTAAAATGTTATGTAGAAGAGATATGTGATATGTTGGACATGACTTGATGGTCCAAACAAATCTCAACCGTTGAGTACATTGGATCTAGCAAACCATGTTGTTTTATTTTTTTATATATATTAAAATTAAAAATTAAAAAAATTAAAATAATAATAAAAAAGTTGAAAGATAAAGAAATACGTTTGAAGGGGAGGACTGAGGAGGAAGGTTCCTTGGATTGATGCCGCCTTGCCTTGCTTTGCCCACTTGAATCCAATCAATCTCCGCCCTCTTTCAATTTCAGTTTCAATTCCAGTTTCAGATCCAAATCCCTCTTCACCTTTTTAACCTAACTACAAACATCCATACATCAATCACACTCCAACATCTCACTTATCGCAGCCGCTTCTCCTTCCTTGCACTTATCTCCTTCATCTCTCTATGTATATAAACCTCTAACTTCATCTCTGCTCAAGGTCAGTTTCTTTCATTTTACATCAAACATCCATTATGATTATGATTATGATTATGATTATGTTTATTGTTATTATTACTATGTTCAGTTCGCGTATGCTGTTTCTCTCTTTCACTACTTTCTACTTCCGATTTCATGCTTCAACCCTAACTTAACAACATCTCTTAACATATATTGCTTTTGCTCTCTCACATTAGATACAAGTTCTTATATCTCTTGTCTCTTTGTATTTTACACTTGACCTACATAAACATTATCCATTCTCTATACCCTTTTCAAACTCCCTACCATGATCTCTATGCTACCCGTCATTTGCTATGCCACTCTTACCCCTACACAAGTAGATCACACTATTACGATTTACACCTTGTAGATCTCATTTCAATCTGCTCAAATTTCAACACACACTTGTCTACCATGCCCATCCCATCACACTACCTTTAACCTACTCAATGAAACATGAATCTATCCAAAAACAAACTACACTTGTTAATAACTATCTGTTGTCTGTTAACATCTCCATCTTATCCTAGTCTGTACCATTTAGCGCAATGCTTTCTTTCGGTCATGAACCCACCCACCATTATTTCACTAAGGAAGGCCTACTTAGATGGTGAAGGCTTTTGTATACATTCTATAATAACATCCCATATTTAATGCTCCCTTGCTAATGGAATAAATCTTAACAAAAACTTACTATAAAAACTTAATAACATTATCTCAAAACACAAATCACATGATTCAATCGACCCCGATTTCTCTTCGAAGAAACCTAGACCGGACTACTGTTTTTGAAACGAGAACATCCCGCCGTTGAAGACGATCATTACCAGAAGAAGCAACAATCGCTTTAACTTTGTCAACCCGAATAACTTCTTTTCTTGTTTACGGCACCCTGACTTCAACTTTTACACTCTGCTCCCCCTTATTTACAGCTTCATACCAATAAGCCCTCAAACTTCTTAGCCTTTCAGCTTCCATATCATTTACTTTGATACCAACACTCTATATACTTAATAATCCTTCAAAGAAACACAACCAATAAGCCGTGTTTACCTATGCCAATGTTTTTCTTATTCATTCAACACCAAGGTCGAACTGTTACATAAATTTTTAACAGCTTATGGCTGTTGTCGTTATGAATTTCGTTTTCTGCAGTTCTGGACGAAGTTATTGGAAAATAACAAGAGTCGAAGGAAATTTAAATACCAATCTTATACCTATTGTAGTCAAGACTCTCCTCTATGTAATCCTGCTTTCACCAAGGTTTCTATTCAGTAGAATATGACATATGCAAATAGAATGATATTCAGACAGAGTTGGGCTGAATGCATAGTCAATCAAGTTGATCACAATTGTTTATGAACCTTGCAGATGGGATCTAATAAGATGGAATTATCAACAGAAAATATCGATTTGGAATCTGATGAAGAGAGCCCATTAACATTATCACAGTCTGCAGGTGCAAAACAATCTTTTCAGTTCGACGCATCTCATACGAGTGTCCCCAAATCTAAATCACATGTCCTTAGAAAGTTACAATTCACGGCTCTCCACAGTGTATATGTTGTTTTGTTTAAAGCAAAGATCAATGTTTTGCTTCCTTTTGGACCTCTTGCAGTATTACTACACTACCTCACAGGCCGCCATGTAAGAACATGCTCCAGTTACCTCGAATATCAAAGTCAATAGTTGCTCATGTTCACAATTTTTTTCTTTTTTACTTGAACGACAGGGTTGGGTCTTCTTTTTCAGCTTACTGGGAATTACGCCTTTAGCTGAACGACTGGGTTATGCAACTGAGTAAGATTTTTTTCTTTCATTTCATTATTCCTTTTTTCCTTCCTTATTAAACTTTTACCTAATTTTCTCCCTATATTTCAGGCAACTCGCATGCTATACAGGGAATACAGGTAAATAACATTCCATCTTCATGATTCTTGCTTCTGCCTTGTGGGCCATCTGTAAATTTGCACAGTGAGAAAAAAACATTTTTTTTTGGTTGCACATAATACTGAACAAGGATTTAAGTATTTTCGGTTGGATCTGCAGTTGGGGGTCTTCTAAATGCCACATTTGGCAATGCAACAGAAATGATTATTTCAATATATGCATTAAAGAACGGGATGATTAGGGTTGTCCAGCAGTCATTATTAGGTTCCATCTTATCAAACATGTTGTTAGTGCTTGGTTGTGCTTTCTTCACCGGTGGCATAGTTCATTATCCAAAAGTTCAGCGTTTCAACCAAGTAATCTATCACTATTTTGAACTCGGTATAGCTGAAGTGTTGTTGTGTTATATCCCCCAAAAAGGAAATAACTCATTTTTGTGTAATTAATTATTGTACAGACAGCTGCAATAGTTAGTTCTGGGCTGCTGTTGATGGCTGTAATGGGTATACTATTTCCAGCTGTGCTTCATTTTACTCACACAGAGGTTCATTTTGGGAAGTCTGAGTTGGCACTTTCAAGATTCAGCAGCTGTATAATGCTGGTGGCATATGCAAGCTATCTCTTCTTTCAACTTAAAAGTCATGCTAATCTATATGATTCGGTTGATGAGGTGTTGTTAAAAACTGTTACCTCTGATAAGTTGTACTCTCTCCGTCCCAACTTTTTTTTATTTTAGTTTGTCTAAAAAAGAATGCCAGCTTCCAAAATAGTTCATCAAGTTTTCTGTTGTACGCTTAATTGTTTCCATCTCTAAACTATGTTATTGTACATTTTCCAAATATTGTGTACTTCATTAGGGTTAAACTGACATTTGTCTAGTTAAAAATTCATAATTACGTGTTGATTAAACTTTGTGTCTTTTGTTTAGTGCACCCGTGTTTTGGGAAGGAGGGAGTAATAGGATATGTATGTGTTTATAAGTTTTTTACATGGGTTATGCAGGAAAGAGAAAATAATGGGGATGATTCTGATGAAGAAGAGATTCCTGAGATAACTATGTGGGAATCAATTGCTTGGCTTACCATATTGACATTATGGGTGTCTGTATTATCCGGATACCTCGTTGATGCCATACAGGTAACGTTGGGTTATTGGCCGGGCCCAATGGTCCCTTAAATTCTGATGTTGATTGTAATCTTTCAGGGAGCATCTGACTCATGGAATATGCCGGTGTCTTTTATAAGTGTAATCCTGCTTCCTATTGTTGGTAATGCAGCTGAACATGCAAGTGCCATAATGTTTGCCATGAAAGATAAACTTGTATGTCTGAAGGCTTATTTAATCGGTTCATAAACAACATAGATACATTGGTATGAGATGACTGTCTAATCTTTTTTAATAAATTTATAGGACATTACGCTTGGAGTCGCAATTGGATCATCAACTCAGATATCCATGTTTGTGGTAATGTCATGTATTATTTTCTTATTGTTTCTCACAAGTTGGTTTTGTTAGTAAATGCTCATGATATTTTTTTTCTTATACAAATGCAGATCCCATTCTGTGTGGTTGTTGGTTGGATAATGGGGCAGCCAATGGACTTGAACTTTCAGCTCTTTGAGACTGCTACTCTTTTTATCACAGTGTTAGTTGTGGCATTTATGCTGCAGGTATATCCTCCTCTCATTTTCTCTGTGTGTGTGTGTGTGACAGAGAGATTGTGTGTGTGTGTGTGTTGTAAGTAAAGATTTGGTGTGTGTGCAGGAAGGAACATCAAATTACTTTAAAGGCGTGATGTTAATTCTGTGCTATTTGATTGTTGCTGCGAGTTTCTTTGTACACGTGGATAAATCTGGTGAGTATCATGCAAACAATGATTGAACTTGTGCATGTTCATGCTTGTGTGTAAATGAAATGCCTCTGTCCCAAGTTAAGTTTAGTGCAGTGTTTGACTACTAGGCATATAAATATCTATAATGCAAAATAATGTTACTAAAATGGATGGTATATGAGGATGATGTATCTAATGCGTTATGGGATGGAGGAAAAGTTTGATAATTGAACGCAGCAAGGCAGGGGATGATATTATGGAGTTGTGTATCAACCTTATTTAAACTTAAAAAGAAGGTTTATGATGTTTTTACTGAAATGAAAGTATTTGATTGACAATGTGTTCAAATGATGCAGATGATGAGTAGGCGGGGCTGCGAATGATGCTGGTTGTTCAAATGTTGTAATTTTGTAAGGCATTATTAGTCGTTGATGATGATGTAGAATTGTCAAAGGAAATGTATTTGGTTTTGGTTGAAAATTAGCCGCTAATCATATGAAATGAAATGAAGACGTGTAAAATCCACTCATTTGTTTCTGTATTTTTCCTTTTATACAATAATCATTTAATAAACAACCTTTCTTTTTCTTTTTCTTTTTATAATAATAATTTAATGAAATGAACCGGTTGCACACCCTAACTATCTGGTTCACGTAAGAGATCGGGCCAGACAATACAACAGCAGGTAGTGTAAAGGTGCCTCCATATAGGCCTGGCAGTTTCTAACACGATCCGTCCACATGACCCGACTTGAAGTTATGTGGTTTTGGGTTTGAGCTAAACGGATGACTCATAACTGGGTAAACACAATCATGGCACGTTAAATTCGGGTCTAAATGGGTTCACTCCGTCAAACCTGTTTATGACACACTCAGACCTCTTAAAATGCTTACATATATAACAAAATTAAGAAGTTTAGGTTCAGAGTTATGAACAATCCGTTTTATAACTTTTACTTTGATTCAAAGGTTCTTAAATAATCTTCTGCAAGCTTCCATTCAAATTACTATTGGTTATTATTTGTAACTTCCGATTATTATCAATGAAAATCAAGTTCTAATTGGTTTAAGGATAATATGGATCGTACATTTTGAGTTTAAGGATATTACGCATTGTATGTATTGGGTTTAAGGATTCTAGGCCTTTATTTTGTTTTTTGTTTACCGTGTTAAACAGGTTTGTCGTGTCATGTTATTCATTTTACTTAACAAGTGATATTTAATCATGATAAATGGGTTGTGATCGTGTAACCCGTTTATTAACAGGTTCGTGTTCGTGTTCATGTTTGGGTAATTGACATGATTAGTTAAAGATATCGTGCTTGTGTTTGGAACATGTGTAAATCTTGTTGTTTCGTGTCTGACTCGTTTAGTGCAATTAGACTTGTTTTGCCAGAGCTACCTCAATACAAAGAAACTCAAAAGAGCTAACTTTAATTGAAACTCACATTTGCTATGCCAAGATAGTTAGAGTATTCGGTAAATAAGGTATATGAATCTGAATTAAACTGATAACGAAGAGAGTTACAAATAAATAGTACAAGTATCCATTTATCTCTAACTAACTTACACAATATGCATAGGATATGCACAACAATATAAGCTACAATTTCATATGATAAGAATTGACTATATCTTGTGGTTTGTTGGTGTCTAGCATTAGCATTAATATTTCATTGCAAGATGGATGGTCATTGAGCGACCAATCTTGAAGATTAGAAGATTATATCATGAACAAAGAAAGGGTTTTGTGAGGACATCAGCTTGATCATTTCTGCTACATGTGTGATCCGTAGAGAAATTTGCCTAAACCTTTTCGTACAAAATGAAAATCTAAAGCCAAATGTTTCATTCGTGAATAAATAACTGAATTTGCTTAATATTAAGTAGCACAAATTATCACAAATATGGTAGGTATAGCAAGTGATTTAAAACCAAGTCCAATCACAAAACCCCTTCTTTGTTCACCGCAAAATGGATGGTCATTGACCAAGTCCAATCTTGAAAATTAGAAGATTATATCTTGAACAAAGAATGGGTTTTGTGAGGCACCGGCTAACTGATCATCCTCTAGTACATGGGTGACCCATAGAAAACCCGATTGAACCTTCTCGTACAAAATGAAAATATAAAGCCATATGTTTCATTCGTGAATAAATAATTGAATTTGCTTAATATTGCATAGCACAGATTATCACAATATATGGTAGGCATAGTAAGTGAGTTAAAACCAAGTGTAGACGTGAGGGATATTAGCCATTGAAGTTTTGTTGTAGCTGAAGCAACCGCTCGAAATTTTGCTTCAGTAGAAGATTTGGTAGAAGTGTTCTGTCTCCTTGAACTCCAGAACATGGGATTACAGCCCAAATAAATAACATAGCTTGTAGTACCATAAAATGTGTCTTTACCACTTTCCAATCATCATCAGTAAATGCATGTAAATATGAAGGAGAATGTGAATGTAGGAGCAAGCCAAGGTGAAGTGAACCATACAAATAACATAGTAGCGCTTAAATGCCAACTAGTGAATTATTGATGGAGCATGCGTAAATTAAGATAATTTGTTGACCATGAAAACAAAGTAGAGTGTCACTATGAGATGTCAATGATTGGAAGTAGAGTGTCACTATAAGATGTCAATGAGTCTGAGTAAGTAATGTGTTGATGTGGTCTTAGAGAGAAAATAAGAAAGGGACCTGATATCTTTAAGAGAAAATTTTATAGCAAGCAAGGTGATGAAGGATTGAATATTAGAAGGAGAGGTATTAGTAATGATTATGTCATCAATATGTACAAGTAGAAAAATAAAAGAAGAACCAAGTGTGTATGAAAAGTGAGGGCTCGGATATGGTGGTAGTGAAATTATGCTAAATATAATGATTTTTAATGTCCTTGTATAAAACCGTTATTGATGTCTAATTGACGATGACACCAATTTTGAGCAGTAGTAAGAGAAAGAACAAGTCTTAGAGTTGCAGGTTTTACAACAAGATTAAATGTCTCATGATAATCAATACCAGGGTGTGGAGTGAAACCCTTAGCCATAAATCATGCTTTTAGGCGTGCAACGGTCCCATTAGGATTATATATAATCCAAAAAACCCATTTGCACCCGATGATGTTTTGGATAAAAGAGGACATAATAAGTGTCCATGTTTGGTTGTGATGGAGAGCATAAATCTCATTATTCATTGCTTGTTGCCATTAAAGATGATTTAGTGCTTGTTTAGTATAAGAAAGTTTTGTTACAGGTGTGGCGAAAGTGGTGTAGATAATGAAGTCCTTGTTGTGGTATTAGGGGTTTGGTTTGGGGTGTGGTCTAGTTTGGTGAGTGTTAGAACTTTGAGTAGGATTAGAGGATTAGGTGGGAGTCTTAGCTCTTGTATTTTAAGATGAAAAATAGGAGAGGTGGGTTGATCAATCATGAGCGTAGAAGAGGATGTAGAAGGTGGTGGCCAAGGATTAGGGTTGTGAGGTGTAGAAGGTGAAGTAGAGAAAGGGTGGTAGGTGTTAGTGGATCAGTAGGAAGAGATGATAGTAGATCCAGAGATGGAGTGGATGACGAATATGTATGGGAGGGGGCATCAAAAGATACAGTGATGGTGGAGGGCATGTTTCGGTTGTTGGAAGGCGAAGAATAGGATAAGCTTTAGTGAACCAATTGGTAGGATTAGTTGAAGAAGTAAATGGTGGTTTTGGTGAGCTTTTGTGACATCTATCATCAAAACAAGTGTGTTGACCATTGACTCTGACTTTTAGACCTTGAATTTGACTAAATTGGGCTATGACCTAAAAGTTGACCAAGTGATTATTTGTTGTGAGTATGTGCATTAGACGCAGGTAGACACACTAAGTGTTAAAATTGTGCATTATAGGCTTAATATGTATTAATGGGCCTAGATTTTGGTTACAGTGGGATGTTCACCGGACTGGATATAGTATGATGATTACATGCATTGAGTCTGATCAAGGATTGCCAAAACATAAAACATTAAAATTTACGTTAAAACACAACAAATATTAGACATCAGTGGCCTTAGCGTAAAGTCCATTAAATAGACCTAATTTAATTCAAAATTATAAATTAAATAATTTATATAACACATATTAGTGTGTTAGAATTGTATTAATGCGCTTCAAAAACATAAAATTAGACGACACGCGAATCTAGATGAGATCGAATTGAACGAATCTGGCAAAGGGCCCGGGGGCCCTTGCCGCTCCCTAGTTGCAGCCAAAATTCAACAAGGGGTTTCCCCCTTTTTTCCATTCATTTTATTAAAAAATTTATTCCCAAGTTTTTTCTCCAATTGAAAACCCTAGCTACCACTCTTAATTTTTCTCCTTGTTGTTCTTTATCAACATAAAAAATCATCATCATCGAAAAGCATCATCATCAACCCTTATTCCATTGATCTTGATGTGATTTAATCATTCAAGATTAAAATTTCTTCAAGCATTGTTCATCTTTTGCTTACCAATCTTGGCATTTTAGGTATTGAATATTCAAAAACAATAAAACTCTAGTTTTCAATCTTTGTATATTCTTTGGATTTATTGAATAAGGTTGTAAACTTATGATATTTGGTTCTAATGAATATCGTGGGTTCATAACCTCTTATTAAAAACATTTATCTTTGTCCTCAAATCGATAGACACGTTACGGATTAAATCTACATATCAATTGACTAAAAACGTGAATCAAAATTTAAAAATCTAAACTAACTAAATTGGGACTGAAATTTGTGATAACCTAAGGGGCTAATACAATAGTCTTTCAATTAGTTCATGGAATAAAAATTTTTAGGTCTTGGGTGAATAATTGTCAAAATTAAGATTTTGGGATACAAAAGGCAAGATTGGGAATTTGGACAGCTTGGTGCCAAAAATAGAACATTTTGTACAGGTTATAATTTGGTCATACGGAGTCGAAATGGGTCAAACATTTCATCTAGAAACAATTTCAGTTACTCCTCTAACTAACCCAAGTTGTCTCATGTCTTTTCGACATCGTTTGGTCTTCCAAAATCAGCAAACAAAATTAAAGGTCAAAACTAATAAATCTGTGTAAATTGTTAGGTTGTGTTCGTTGAGTCATATCTCTCTCATACTTTATCTATTTGCGGTGATATAGTTCTAAAGGTTATTTTAAGATCTTATTTTCAAATGGTGCCTATTACGCAACATTTTGTTACCTTTTCAGCCTCTAAACAATCTACGCAAGACCGGTGCGCGATCAACTTTATAGGCTGAAATGTTTTATGAACCTAAACACTAAGATTTGAGATTAAACAATCGCATAAAGTCCATAGTTGTGTTCAGTAAGGAATTATAAATTTTTTTATGAATATGAATATGTAATATTTATAACTCAATAAACTTGGACTAATAAATACACATCTAAGGATGTTAATAATTTGATATAGGCTAATGATTAGAACCTTAAAAGAAGACGGGATTGAGAAGTTAAGGTTTAACATTGACTTGGATTGACAAATGAATCATATTTTCAATAAAATAATAACTTTGATGTACATTAAGGACTGGGCTACGATAATTACACCCGAACTGGTCATCTTGATCTCTAGTAATTCTTTTATGTTTTGTGTATCTATAGTTACCTATCTTATTTGTTGTGGACTTTGGACTGTGCTATCCTTGAGGTGAGTTTCACAGCCCTTTTTAATATTTTTTACTTGGGGAAAAAGCTTGCTCATTATTTTGGTCTATGTCGTACTTTAAAGATTTATTTTAAAACTTTGTGTGTGTTTTAGTCATAGGATCGAGTCTAGATTTTCCATTCATAAGTATGTACTTTTACTTGCGTTGGACTGTTATGTAAATGTATTGTTAGTACTAATGGGATCACACCTCACCCTTACTGTTGGCATGGTAGGTGAGACTGACATTGCCTATGCATGCCCTCGGGTGGATATAATCTGGTTATTTGGACTTGGACTAGTCATGAACTTATGTTGATTTCTAGGACTATTATGCTCTCTTATGCATATATATATTGTGTAGATGACATACACGACATCATATTTTGAACTTATAAACCTGTAAACTCACCAACGAATGTTGACTTTTTAAAGCATGTCTTTTCAGGTAATAATGCTTAGGCTCTTAAATTATGAGATAGGCTGTGGTTATGAAGGCAAATAGCCAAAATATGGTAGGAATGTTTGCATGAGTTATTACAGTGAGTCTGGTTTCAATAATATGTTTATGCCTACAATCAACATACCCATTGTGTCTCGATGTGTGAGAGGGTGAAGTTAGATGTGATATACCACAAGAAGTGAGCTGAGGTATTAATTTTAGATGCTCACCACTATTATTTGAAAATAATTGTTTAATGGTGGTTTGAAAATAGCTTTCAACAAGCCTTTGAAAACGTATGAAGATAGATAAAGAATTAGATTTATGTTTGATTAAGTACAACTATGTGTATTTGTTGAAATGATCAACAAAAAGGATATAGTACTTATAACCATCTATTTGTTGAACTGGTGACAACCAAACATCCGAAAAAATTAAGTCTAGAGGTGATTGAAAAGTAAGAATAGACAGGAAACTTATGCATTTTTAAATCTTGAAGGAGTTACATTTGTCAATAAAATGAAATTTTGAACTAACAATGGAAGACCATAATTGAAATCTTGTATACTAAGGATCGCTTAGACGATGGTCCTAAGTCATTGAAGTAGTATTTTCCCATGGTGGCACGGATGGTTGCATGGAGAGTTTTACTATCGGACAAAGCTCATAGATTCCTAGATTGGCTACTTCCTTGAGTAAGAGAAACCAATATAAGTCACACACAATTTACATTACATGTAAGTCACATGTCATTTCCACTATTATTTTAAAACATCCATAACTTTTTTTATGATATTATTTTTTCAAAAAAATTTCACCACTAAATTTTGTATTTTTTTTCTTTTCAACGCCTATCATATTGATATACTTTTTTTTAAAAAAATTATACAACATTTATTTACACATGTGTAAATATGGTTATACACATGTGTAATACCATATTTACACATGTGTAAATCTAGTATTACACATATGTAAAATGAATTTCGTAAAAAAAACGAGACTTTTTTTCATTTATTATAATTTTTTTTATTTTTTTATGAAAGAGAGAAACGAATGAAAATTTGTGACAACCTTAAAACCAAGGTTAGGTAATTTAATATTTCCCATAAATTAGCAGTATATATTTATATCTTATAGGAATGATTAAGATAATTTTCTTTGATTATATGAATCTTTGAATGCTTAATTGAACATGCATGCATGAAAATTTACATGTGCATGTAATTCTTGTATGTTAATTTTATGATTATTGTATTTTTATATGTCTAATTACCAAATTGTAAGATTATTTGATTAGTTACTTGAATAATAAATATCTCATATTTACATGAAATAAATTAAGATCAAAACTTAATCAAACATTACCAAACAAGATTACATCAAGAAACTTTGTATCAAAACTAGAACTAATCAAACCTTAAGTACTTAAACACAAACATAAACACAACCTTAGCTCTAATCTCGGTTCATTAGGATACTAATTAACTGTTAACCACATAAACTACTAATTTAAACTAGTTTAATGACTAAGTAAGTCATTAACACTAGAACATGGCACCTAGTCGGCCCATACACCTATCACCTCCACAAACCACCACCTAAGCACCACCTTAACACTAATCACACTTAGTAGCATGCCACCTATTCCTACTAACTTAACTAAGCACCCCTAAAACCACCACCTCACTACCCTAAAACTAGACCTAATGATGAAGTTCTCCACTATCTTTGCAACCTCTCGGCCACAATGGAGCCACCACACGACCACAACCGCAAACTCACCCCAACCACACCACCACAACGTGAACCACCACACCCGTAACCACATCTCTCAACCTTCTCCCTCTCGGTTTTCAAGTCACCAACTCCATCTCTTTTATGCTTCCGGATTTCCAAACACTATCACCACTCTTGTTTTGGTTTTAACAATCACCATCATCATCTTAGTTCAAATTCAACTAGCTTGTGATCAAATATCAAGGAATATCATCTTGAACGGATCATCAAGAAGTTTAGCCAAACAAATCCTATAGTTTTCCTCATCATAACAAGGTGTGATTCTCAAAACTATACTTGATAAATTATATGTATTTAAACTAACACATATAATCAACTCTTTAGTTAAATCACCAAAGATATTTACAAAAATTCTCATGAAATATTTAATTCTATCAAAAATCAGTAAGAAAAAGGATTCAAAAACAAAAAAGTTTGAAAGTGATATAAAAACCCAAGTGTTTGGACAAACATAAAGGAATTAAGGGGTTGAAACATGAATAATCTTGATGAATTAGTTCAAATACCTAAATTTTATGTAATAATAATGGATAGATTATTTATATAATTTATTCAAGAAAATGAAAGGAAATTATTATACAAAAGCTTCGAACCTGGTAAAAATCTGAAAAAATTATATAATAATCCTTATATTTTATAGGAATTTCTGAACAAGTTTCCTGATTTAATTCTCCTGTATGACTGAGTTATATATTTTATAACATTATGAACATAGAAATATGAAAGAAATACAAAAACAGTAAATTAAATTATGAAAAATTTACATAAATTATAATACTTAGAATAAAAGAGTATGTATGAATTTCATAATTTTTAGAGATGTTTAACTATTTCTGCTAATTAATGTGAAATTTCTAAAAATTCTAGAAATTTGCCTGTTATGAGTTATTAATCTGAAAATTTATACGATAATATAGACTTCAGAATGATTATGATGTTAAATTTTGGTGATTTTTGGATAGCAGTAGCTATCGGATGAGAATTTTGATATAATTAGTGATTTAAATGCTGAAAATTTTAAAGAAATTAGATTTATTCTAACAAATAATTATTTTATAGAGATTATTTGACTTACCGGCTGGAATTAAGGTGAGTAACATAGCTCCTTTTTTATTTATAATTTTTGGGGGAAAACATACTGTTTTGTGTTGAATTGGATGCATTTTGAGAAATTTGATTTGTTACTGTCATATTGACACAACTATTAATTCGGATGAGGAACCGTCAAATAATATAGGTAGCGCTACTTAGGAAATGTCAACCTGTATATGCTGATACGAGAGCAACGATGTTATATTATTTGATTGTGTGATTTGTATTTGACAGTTACGAATCACTTGACATGTGTGTAGGTTTGGTTGTGAGTTGATTGTATTGCATCAATTCAAAATGATTTATATCGATTAAACCTATATTCTCACCAACTATTTGTTGACTGTTTTGAGTATTCTTTTTCAGGTCTGCAGAATATATTATAATCTTGTGTATACCTTCAACTTGTATAGTGATCGACACGATTATCTAGGAAAGCTGTGCATTTGGTTGACTGTTGACTTGTTTGACTTCAGCCTTTACGTGGACGTTCACATTCACTACTAGCTGGAGATATGTGATGTGTTGAAGATATATTTTGATTAGGATTATTATGTATAAGTCTAAAATATTAGACTAAATTTTGTAATATGTAATCCTAAAGATTATAAACTAATGAAAGTTGTTTAGTTTATAATTGTGATTGTATGTCGTGATAATCAATGCGTTTTGAGCTAACGAGTCACACCCAAGCATTTCACGTTTCCGTCGGGATGTGACAAAATTTTTGTTGTTTTATTTTTTTTAATGTTATTTTTCGTTTTATAATTTTTTATATTATATTTTTGTTAATTATCATTTTGCCATTGAGAACTAATGGCTGGGATTGGTTCCTAGAGTTTTCACAAAAAAATGAGTTCTCATTTGATCTCTCCCCTATATATATATAGAGTAGTATGATAAGCATTGACTATATCTTATGGTTTATTGGTATCGGTATCATTAGCCTTAATATCCAGGAGTATTAACTTCTCAATTTTTTTTAAAAGGATTGTAATAGGAGGCAACCCGATGAATCCCTTTCCAAAATCGATTTTTCATCACCCATGTTAATATATTTGTTAACACCCTGTCTTAGGTCCACCTAACAAAATCTTGTAGCGGCCCCGTATATCTATGTTGCTCTCTGATGCCTTTTTAATACCATCCCAAGTGTCTCGTCAAGGTTATATTCATCAGAAAATCTTTATTTTCCTTGTGCTTGAATTCTTATATTTGATGAGCTTTACCCACAAAGCTTTTGATTCCATTTTAAATCTTAAAAACCACTTGGCAAGTAAAATAAAGTTAGGGTCTGTTTGATTTGCTTCTGACCCGATCAAAATGTCTTACCTACGACCCGATCAGACATTTTGGTCAGTCAGCGTGTTTGATTCTCCCTCTTTCACGTGTGGTCCCGGTGTGACACCATTAAACCATGCATATTTTTCCCTTACCCAATCAGTTTTGGAACAACCCCTTACTCGATCACCACCTTCTGACCGAGTAAGAGATTTCAAATAGTCACTTAGTTGCCCTTAAAGTGCTGATGCCTAGACCATTTTGCTACTTTGGGGCTAAACACTTATCCCAAGCCATCAATGAAATTTTTTAATAGTGTGATGACTTATCACATGCACGGGCGCCCATGGTTCATATGAGAAAAATTATTTAATGTTACAACAAAGTTTTCGACGACATCACCCTAAATATTCTCAATTTTCTTCATATGAACCATGGAACGCCTAACATGTGAAAAGTCGTACGATCATTTAAAAAAAGTAAAAGACATGGGCGACTGCGACAATGATGTCAGAGAGGCGTCGTCGTGGTTACATGCTAGGGGGAGGCGGCGACGACTATTCAAGACAAATGTTGAAATGTTGTTGGTTCGGTGCCACTGTCTTGAGAGGTGCCAACACCTTCATATTTCAAACGATATTTGTTGGCATGGATATTTTGAGGGAAGATACAAAAACAAAAAAAAAACATTTCAAGAATTTTCCTTAAAAGTATAGTTCTTTGAGCATTCATATCACATTTCTTAATTTAATTTTTATCATTACATTAAAAATTACAAACTTATATCTCTTCTTTCGGTTAAAAATAATATTTTTAATATTTTTATCATTTATTTTTCTCTCTTTTTTACTTATAACCACTTTCAAAAAATTATAAAAAAATAAAGGTTAAACAGTGTTTATATTCAAATTTACATATGTATAGTAACATTTTTTCTATTCTATATTCACAACCAATCAAAATCGTTTCATATTCTATATGATATAAAGATTTTACTCACAAACTTTTAAGTAACGGGATGTGAATGCTCATAGTACGAAAATCAACCACTTTACTTGATTAAAAAATATAGTGATTAGTATGACACGTAATTAGTAAAAAATCTCTATCATCGAATTAGATATTCAAAAGGTTTTTCAAATGAAACAAATATAGAAACAATCGTTAATAACTAAGAAACTATTATCTTTTGAATAGGGATGGGAAACAAGATTGCCGTGTTGCTGAAGTAATGGAAATTTATGACATCTTTATTTTAGCAAATACTAAATTTTACAATATTTTATTATACATATATTTATTATGCATATATTTATTTCAATATACAATAACTAAAATCCGTAGCGATCAGCATCCCGTCCCCTCCTTGTTTTATAATTAAATTATGTTGCGACTTTTATATATTTCGATTTCCTATCTTATATATGAATTGATAGGAAAACAAAATATATATAAGAGTCGCAATATCCCCGATGAGTTTGCATCCAATTTGACCAAAACTTAAACTTTCCAATCTGTTTTTGTTAATAAATAAATGTTCCATCAAATTCTAAGACAATGAGAGAGACACCTGGATTGGAGGGGGACGTTCAGCATGTTATTTTATGCTTTATTATTTTTTGCGAGTATTATGTTATAACTTCCAATAAATAAAAAAGCCATCAAGACTTTATTGGTAATAGATGAAAACGACACATTAAGTTTTTTGTATTATTAAGATTAATGTTATTGTTAGTTTTTAAAAGCAAAATGGCACACGGTATGATGGATGACTCATTCATCATCTTCGACCACACTTTCAATTTTCGGTGTCGGTTGTATTTTATATATGCAAATTAATCACTCCTCCAAACTTATATTTAATTCTTTTTCAGAATCACATTTCTTTTTTCTCCTAACTAGAAAAGTACTTTTACATTTTTCATATTATTTAAAGGGTTATGTTATACAAACATTTATTTTTGTTATTGGGATATTTTTTTATCTCTATATCTTTTTATATATTTATATCTTCTTATTATAATAAAAGAGTAACTAGGGATGACACATGGCATAAAATAGTAACTTGAGATGCCATATGACAACACTACATTCACTCTTAACAAAAAATTTACCGCTTCTCTCTCCTATTAAATAACTCAATTAATTACTAATTATATTATTTAATTTTATTTTTTGATTATAAGCTATTTTTAAAAAGATTAAGAAATAGATTTTTTTATTATTGTTTATTTCTAGAGAAACTAATTTTTATAAAAAGAAAATTTTCTAGAACGTACATCATACTTTTTTAAAACATTAAATAGTTTAAACATGATATTTTTTAAATGTGTTTTGTTTTGAAACGAAATGTTTGATTTATTTTTTAAAGTTTTATTTGTCACATCCTAACTGATGGCAGAATCATCACGAATGTGAATCAATTATTCATAGCACATTGAATTAAATAAGTTTAAATAATATTAAATGTCATTTTCATTAAATAATACTAATCAAACAATACATTACAATCAAATAAAAACTCAAGTAAATTTAATGATATTGTCTTTAATTTTTAACCAAGTCCTAAATGTGCATTTAAAAGTCCACTAATCTGCATTCTTGAAATCAAGTGAAAAAGAGTTAGCTAACGAATTATCCAGTGAGTAAACACAGGTTTGAATACATATATAGATTGACTAAAGAACTAAAAATAATTTAATTCACATGGCAATGTCAAGACTTATAATGCAATAGTGTAACATAAAAGACAAACCAATAGTCAAACCAATAGATCTATCATTGTTATGGTGATGGTATTAATTATTATTGTGTTCTCAAGTTTATCTAACTATGACATTAATTGCAAGTGTTAACATAGCATGTATCGAATTGATTTAGAATGAAATAACAATGGATATCAATGATTGAATATTGAATCACATGATGTCACCAAATGATAAACATATAAAAATGAGTAATGAATACTTATATTGTATAATGATGGTTGTAGGGTTTATAAGAAAGCTTGGATGCTCAAGAGTCAAGGGAAATGTCCTAAAGGATAAAAAGCAATAACTTGAGGTCGGAATTCATTACAAGAAGTTAGGACGTTTAGAGAATTCCAAAAGGCGAAAGCTAGATTGAAAAAAGGATTATTTGCACAAATTTTAGATTCTGGACAAAATGTTTGATATGTGTTTGAACATGTTTTAAAAATTTCAAACCGTTTTACAAAATTATTAAAATTTACATTTAGCTAGTTCAGAGTCTCCCGAACAACTTTTGTTTAAGAAAGTTTTTATGAAAAGACCCGAAAATAGGTCAAAATAGCAGCATAAGACAGAAGGTTCTAAAATGCACAATTATCTTGTGAAGGCTATTTTTGAGTCATCTGATTGAGCTTGAAGACGTATATTTTATCTTTAAAAAGGTAATTCGATTAAATTAATATTGGAGCCTAATTTTACTCAAATTTATTTTTTGTATAAAGTTATGGTTAGTTGAGTCCGGATTACATTCTGTCAAAATTTTAGTAAGGCACTCATATGCACTTTTAAAATTGTTAAAGTATGAAACGGGTTAGAACAAATATTAATATATCGATATATAGCATATTAGACTCCATTTGAGTTATAAAAAATGTTCCAAAACTTCAGCATAGCCATCATTTATAGAAACAATCTTGTGAAATAATCGAATGTTACGGCATAGCCGTCCATGTGCAAACGGGATTCTTTGTTTATGTTAGCATGTTGTTAGTTTGATTTAGGAATGTTAGTGATTGTTAGAAGGTTAGTGAATATTAGAAGTTTAATGATCAAATGATCATGATTAAAATAAAAAGAGATTTAGTAGAAAAAATAATAAAATTAAAAACATAAAGTCATGACAACAATAGGTAAAACAAATCATAATATAAAATCAATATAAGATTAACAAAGCAATATAAGATTACCTTAGCATTAAAAAATTCTTGAAATAACTTGTTAAAGAAGTTTCTTGAAATTGATCAAAATCAAATGATGAAAAAAATATTTGTGGGTGAGATTTTTAAAGAATGAAAAAATAAAATGTGAGGCCTATAGCTTGCTTTTATAGTTGAGGTTAAAAAGGGGTTATAAATGATATTAATAGGTGAGTTACAAGTCTTTCAAAATGGGGTTATAATTGAAATTTGAAATAAATATAAACTTAAATAAAAGAATATTTACAATTTAAACTCTAAATTTATGAAATACTAATTTTAATTTAATCAACTTATTTTTTTTATAAAATCTTTATAGACTTTATAAAATCTCACAAAAAATTTGCAATTTGATTATTTATTTTAATTGAATATTTAAAATCTTCTAAATATTAATGACCTTTTAAAATTTATTTTATAAATTATAAAATTAACTTAAATTGATTAAGTGACACATTTATTTAATTTGGAAGACAAAAATAAATTAAATGACTAAATAATGAATTTGATTTACAAGATTGACTCAAACGGTTTCGGGTTTAGGCTTATAGTTTGAAAATAGGTCACGAGTTATATTATTCTTTCCTAAAAACTTCCTTACAATTTTTTAAAACACATACTTAAGAAAAAATCACATACATGTAATACAATCATGAATGTAATTTTTTTTATTATATAATATGAAATAATTACGTATGTTTAATATACACACTTGCTAGATTAGTTATTTGTCCTATATATTTGTTCAAGGTAATTTTAATTTTCAGAATATAGTTTATCATAAATATCTAAAGATTGTATACATGTCTTCGAACATATCATAATATTCAATTTCTTGAGGGGAAATTATAATTGTTAGGGAATTTATCATTACTAACATCTGAACTATAAAAGTAGGTGTTGGATCTAGAAAGGCTGGTGCAAGCATAACCAAATCACTTAGACTATTTTGTTGCAACTAACAAAGGACTTCCGAAGCTAAGTGTGGAACTTCTGAAGGAAAAAGGGTTATTCCGAAGACAAAGTGTAAGATCAACTTCCGAAGGAAAACTCCAACTTCCGAAGACAACGTATTCACTTCCGAAGATCAAGACTTAGAGTGAAAGATCGTCAACTTCCGAAGTATGACAGATATCCTCAAGCCTCGGAAGTATAGTAGCCTCTTCCGAAGTATAAGTGGCTTCAAAAAAAAACTTGTTCTTCCGAAGCCAACTTACCTTCGGAAGACACTACTATTATACAGTGGACATAAGTATGGTCTCTCTGACACTCCGCTGCAGACCTCTGAGATACTGCATGGCGTTTTCTCAAAAGCCATGTAGTTAACCATACTTTATTCTACTGTTTATCTTTATCAGTTAGTATAGTTGCCAACTTTAGTTGGTGACAAAAGGTAAGTCATAGACCTCTCATGACTACCATATCTTAGATAATACTTTATCTAAGATACCTTAACTTTAGCATTGTAGTATATGCTTTAGTCTTAGGTTTCCAGCTGGTATCAAAGTATATCCAGCTGTAGGATCTAGTATATATAGTTTCTCATTATAACTCTTGTTTCATGCTTGTAAGAGTCTTGTAATACTTTGAGTTGAGAAGTAATATACACAAGTGCCTTGAAAATTATTTTTTTGTGTTCTTTGCTACTTATTATATTATTATCAACTCTTAGAAGATATTCTACTTCATCTGATCTGAGTGTATTATAAGTGAGTTTGAGAAAAATCCAAGTGTTAAGTGACAAAAATCGATCCTGCAATTGGTATCGGAGCTTTTTAGGCTCTTGATTGTGAGATCTTACCATCCTAATCAACCTGTTTTTCACTCCTTCTTACACCACACTCAAAATGGCCCTCAACAAGTCTGAAGTAGAGATGGGGACGATGACTAAAGCACCCACCATCACCCCTGAAAACTTCAGGTCATGGAGCAGACGCATGGAAGGCTTCATCAGATATCAAGACAGCAAGATGTGACAATCTATTGTCAATGGCCCGTATAAGCCAAAGGTGGCAGGTGGAAACGGTGCCATGATAGAGAAAATCGTTGAAGACTACTCTGATGAGGACCGGAAGAAGCTGGACATTGACAGCAATGCTATGACTGTTCTCATGACTGTAATTCCCAACTCCATCATGGTGGGGTTTAAGCATTGCAAGTCAGCCAAAGAACTTTTTGATGCACTTGCTCACATGTACTCCAGATCCAATGACTCCAAGAAGGACTCACTGAAGCAGCAGTTTGAGAACTTCACCTACATTGCTGGAGAGACCCTTAGCCAGCAATACTTCAGGTACATGGACCTCATTTCTTCCCTTCAGTCTGTGGGAATTGCCCTTGAACTTAGACACCTCACTAGAAAGTTCATGAGTGCACTCCCCAATGAGTGGACGTTCTACTGTGACTCTATCAAGAGAACAGAAAATTTGAACACCCTCACCATGACCGAACTCTATGGCATTCTTGATGGATATCGTTTGAAAATGTAGAACAAGAGAGGCCATCAGACAAGCAAACCCTTGAGGCCATTAGGACTCTCTCAACCTTAATAGTACCTGCCTTACACCCAGCAGCCATCCTGTTCTTCTGGGCCATACATCACATTTCCTGAGACTCCAAGGTCTCAACAAGCTCAGCAAAGTTCCTTTCAGGACAGCTGTGCTTTTGTCTCAGGAAGTGGGCACTCTAGTGACTATCAATATTGTTTTGATGATCTAGAGTGCTTCAGCCCAGATGACGTGAAATATGTGGACATAGTCCAACAAATGGCTCTCTTAACCTACAGAGCAAAGAAGTTCTTCAAGAGAACTGGAAGGCAATTTCCCCAGAACCCAATCAACAACAAATTTGGGTTTGACAAAACCAAGGCCAAATGTTACAACTGTAACCAACTTGGTCATTTTGCAAGGAAATGCAAGGCTCCCAAGTCTAATCTAGGAACCCTACAGGCCTTCACACATCCCTCTACACCAAAGCCTACTGGAAAGTCAACAGAGACAGCTGCAATGGCTCAAGAAGTTGACTGGAGCTTCATGGTACAGGATGTGACTCCCGCTCAAGCACTCATGGCAGGAAGAGATGACAATAAGGTATATGAACATCTTTGTACTCCTGCCTGTATTGCTAAGGTTAAATTGTATCAGGACTAAAATATGGAGATTAAATCCGATATTGAGTCTATATATGTTTTAAAATTTGATTTTAAAAGGGCCGAATCTGACTATCAAAGAAAAATTGAAGAGTTGGAGAAAACGGTGTCCTTATTAAAACATTAACACACAAACTATAAGACTCAAATAAAGGATTTAATATCCAAATTGTCTGAGATTCAAGCCCAGCTTGTCACAACTGAGGCTCAAGCCAGGAAGTATGCTATTTCTGAGCAAAACTTCCAAGCCATTCTTGCATCATCCTCTCACTCAAAACTTTATTACCAAAAAAAGATGGGTTGGGAACCAATGAAATTGCTCCACCACACTCTTATGAGTCTATAAGACAACCAAGGTATGGTACTGAAGAGCAAGAGGTTCCATCTGCTAACCCACCTTCTGATGAGTCAAAGAGTGATGCAATCATGGAAACCATCACAGGGAAGAACCAGGTAATTTTACCCACTTCTACCAGTGATGATCAACCCCTGACCACCAAAGCCAGAAGAAGCAGAGCTAAGGCAACCAGAAAAACTTCCAAGAAAGTGACTGAGTCTAAGCTGAAGATAGACCCAAAGCAAAAGGGTGTATTCATCTCAGCTGGATTCAAGGTGGTAGGAAATTCTGATTCAGGAAAGGAGTGTAGTACCAGCACTCCTGTCCTACCAAAGGATCAGAAGTTAAAGGGAAAGGTTGCTGATGAAGAGAAAAAGAACAAGAAACAGCAATCCTCAAATTCCCAAAAGATTAACATTGCATGCATAATGTGTGGTCTGCAAAACCACATGGCCAAAGATTGTTACTACAATCTTGCTAGCACACATTATGCAAATAATGTTAAAAGAGAAGGAGTCAGGAAAGGTTTCTCATTTGGACCATATCAAATGGTTCAAGTGATGAAAAATGGAAAGCTTGTTTCTGAAGTAAGGTTGCTTTCGGAAGAAAGTCCTTCTCAGGGAAAATGGCTTTGGAAGCTAAAGTTGTCAAGACTCAAAAGAATAAAAGAGTCCCCTTGAAACCATCCCAGAAGAAGACTACTTCGAAAGAAAAGATGGTGAAGGCTTCTTCCGAAAAGAAAGAAGCTTTGGAAGAATGCCATGCTACAAAAGTTTCAACAAGCTCATCCTCCATGATCAACCAAGGGATAGAATGGAAGATCAAGGAAGATGCTGCAGCCCAAACCACTTCTTCAAAGACATCCATTGAACCCCCATGCATAAGTTTTGGTTCAATTATGTCACTATCATTGGAAGAACCGAAGACCAACAAGGCTTGGGTTTCCAATCAAAACTAATCATCTCATCTTATATGCAGGGACATCCATATGACAAGAATAACAATGTTTGGATTGTGAATAGTGGATGCTCTAGGCACATGACAAGGAACAGATATCTCCTTCAACAATTTCAACATTATGATGGAGGTCCTGTCTAGTTTGGAGGTGAGGCCGGAGGATATATTTCTGGCAGAGGAAGTATATCCAATGGAAAATTATAAAGTTGACAAAGTTCACTTTGTCAAACAGCTTGAACACAACATGT
Source organism: Flaveria ramosissima (assembly GCA_025215565.1). Lineage (NCBI taxonomy): Eukaryota > Viridiplantae > Streptophyta > Magnoliopsida > Asterales > Asteraceae > Flaveria > Flaveria ramosissima. Next base: position 410,186 of record CM046034.1, read on the forward strand.
TAAGTGTTTCTCAGTTCTATGATAAAAAACATCAAATGCTTTTCACAGAACATGAGTGCATTATCCTCAAACCTGGACAATTCCTCAGGAATTGGTGCTTCTTAGATCTCTCAGGAAAGAGGATATGTACAAGCTGGATATGAACAATGCTTCCCCAATGGGTGAAGTATCATGATTTCTTTCCAAAGCTGATGGTGATGAGTCAACACTATGGCATAAATGAATGTGTCATGTAAATTTTAAGACAATGAATAAATTGGCTAAAAATAACTTGGTACATGGTTTGCCTAAAAAGTAATTTTTCTGCAAAGATAACTGTGTTGCATGCCTGAAAGGAAAGCAACACAGGGAATCTCATAAATCCAAAGTTGTTAACTCCATCACCACTCCATTATACTTATTGCACATGGATCTATTTGGTCCCACAAGTATAATGAGCATTGGAAGGAAATCATATTGCCTTGTGATTATTGATGATTTTACTAGATTTTCATGGGTATTCTTTTTAAGAACCAAAGATGAAACTGCTAAAACTTTAAAATATTTTATTCTTAAAATAGAAAATCAAATTGATCACAAGGTTAAAATAATTAGAAGTGATCAAGGGACTGAGTTTAAGAACCACGTTCTTGACTCATTCTGTAACTCAAAAGGGATTGCCAGACAATATAATGCTCCTAGAACTCCTAAACAAATGGTGTTGCTGAGAGGAGGAACAGGACATTTATTGAGGCTGCTCGGACCATGTTAGCTTATTCAAAGCTGCCTCTAACATTCTAGGCAGAGGCAGTCAGCACTGCATGTTATGTGCAGAACAGGGTTATTGTAGTTAAGTCACATGGAAAAAACCCTTATGAGCTGAGGAACAAGAGGCCACCGTTCATTGGCTTTCTAAGATCATTTGGCAGCAGATGTACCATACTTAACACAAAAGACAATTTGGCAAAATTTGCTGAAAAGTCAGATGATGCTATATTTGTTGGATATTCCTCTAACTCTAAAGCTTATAGAGTCTATAATATTAAAAATCAACAATTTGAGGAATCTTTCAACATTGTAGTTAATGAGCACACTCCTTGTGTTAGGGGAATGGCCCTGATCATATCTTTGATTTAGAATTGTTTCCAAACTGTTCTAAATCATCTTGTGAGAATGTTTCAGCTGGAATAGATGCTCAAAGTGATTCTGATGATGACCAACTATTTGAGCTACCTAGACCTATTCCAAGTTCTCCAAGAGCTGCAACAAATCAAGCTCCCACTATTGGCAGATCTGACAGTATGACTATCTTAAGGGATAGTGGAGCTTTAACCAGCGGTTCACCTGTTGAACCTCAAACTTCATCAGGTGACACTACACAACACCAAGCTGATGGAAGCAATATCTTGAAGGAACAGGCAACTGTTAATGCTGCTTCACAGCAAACAAATGATGATGATGTTTCTCATTCATTCAATCAGTCCTCATTGAATGAGTTTGAAACAGTAGCTGGACCAAGTGTTCAAGCTCCTGAGAAAAATATGTCCAATCTGGATCTATCTTTGCAACTGGAGGTAATTCCTAGACTTAGGATTCACAACACTCATCCAGCTGAGAACATCATAGGGGAAGTCTCTGAAGGTGTGAGAACAAGAGGACAAACTCACAATGGGAATGTCTGCTTATACTCATGATTTTTATCCCAGATGGAACCCAAGAAGGTGGAAGATGGCTTGAAAGATAGTAGTTGGGTTGAATCAATGCAAGAAGAGCTGCTTCAATTTAAAAGACAAAAGGTTTGGAACCTATGTCCTCTACCATCTGGTCAAGTACCTATAGGCACTAAATGGGTTTTCAGAAACAAGAGAGATAATAGAGGCTTGATCATTAAGAACAAAGCAAGACTGGTGGTTCAAGGATACACTCAAGAGGAAGGAATCGATTATATTGATGTCTTTGCACCTGTTGCAAGACTTGAGGCAGTTAGGATTTTCCTTGCTTATGCTGCATCCAAGAATTTCACTGTCTACCAGCTTGACGTCAAGTGTGCATTTCTATATGGGGATATAGATAGGGAAGTCTATGTATGCCAACCTCCAGGATTTGAAGACCCACAACACCCCAACTATGTGTGCAAATTGGATAAAGCTCTATATGGGCTGCACCAAGCACCTAGGCTGTGGTATGAGACATTGTCTCAGTTTCTCCCGAAGAATGGTTACACTAGAGGTACCATTGATAAGACTCTTTTCATAAGGAAGTCTGGGAAAGACATCTTGCTCATTCAAGTCTATGTTGATGACATCATATTTGGTTCCTCAAATGACCAAATGTGTAAAGACTTTGAGAGCATCATGAAGAAGAAGTTTGAGATGAGTTCCATAGGAAAAATAGACTTTTTCCTTGGAATTCAAGTGAAGCAAATGAAGGAAGGGTTTTTCATCAATCAATCTAAGTATGTCAATGACATCTTAGAAAGATTTGACATGAAAGATTATAAGGTAGCCAAAACACCTATACCCAGAAACCATAATCTCTGCCCTGAATCTAAGGGGGAGGATACTGATCAACAACAGTATAGAGCAATTATTGGTTCTCTGATGTATCTCACAACAAGTAGACCTGATATTATGTTTGCAACTTGTATTTGTGCAAGATATCAGGCTGCTCCAAAGGTGTCTCACCTAGTTGCTGCCAAGAGAATCCTTAGATACCTCAAAGGAGCACCTAAATTAGGTCTCTGGTATCCAAGGAATAGTGATTTCAATCTCTATGGTTACCCTGACAGTGACTATAGTGGCTGCAATATCAACAAGAAATCAACATCAGGTGGATGTCAATTTCTTGGTGGAAGATCATCTCATGGCAATGCAAGAAGCAATCCTATGTCTCAACATCAACTGCTGAAGTTGAATACATTGCTGCTGCTAGTTGTTGTGCTCAGCTGCTGTGGATTTAGAACCAGATGATAGACTACGGATTCAACTTCATGAGAACTCCTATTCACATTGACAACAACAGTGCTATCTCCATTACTAAAAATCCAGTGAAGCACTCCAAGACAAAGCACATTGATATCAGGTACCATTTCATTAGAGATATTCATGAGAAAAATCTAATCAAGCTAATCAAAGTTGACTCAAATGAACAATATACTGACTTGTTCACCAAAGCCTTTGATGAACAAAGATTTAAATATCTCATTACAGCTATTGGGATGATAAACCTTGATTAGTTTATCTCCTTTGAAAACCCTTTAATGTGTAAAGTCTTGTGTCAAAACAATCTAAGCCCTGTTACAAAAAGTCCTTCTCTGAAATTTTCACTAAGTATAAATTCTTCTGAAGAGGAATTAACCCTCGGAAGATATTTTACATATCTTCCAAAGCAAATTCCTCCCAGGATAATTTTCTTCTCGGAAGAGCTTTTTAGTCTCGGAAGAAGCAATTGATTTCATATCAGATCTACTTTCGAAGCTTATAACACTCTCCATTCGGAAAGCAACATTTACTCTCGGAAGTAAGAACTTTACCTTCGGAAATAAATTTGCCTTCGGAAGAACATTACCTTCGGAAATGCTTTATACTCGAAAGAAAGACTTTACTGTGTAACGGAAATCTTTTGGGCCCCACTCTGTAAAAAGTAAAGATTTTGTTAATGATGTCGGATTATTTAAATGGACTAAACCTTACCGCCCCTGTCACATCCTCCACTGAAACATCCCATCATCTTATCCAAACCCCTTAAACCGCCATTCCACCCATTTAAATAACCCCGGCTAATCACTTTCATCTTTTTACAATATTTACTGCCCTAAAAGCTTCCTTCATCCCCAATTCACCTAATTCCGAACTATCTTCCTGCAACTTTCTCAAATGGCACTTAACCCTCAGCACAACCAAGTCGCACTCCTTGATTCTTCAAGGGATGCTGACTTCTCTGATATCATCTTCTTTCTTACCCAATCATCTTATTAAACTGCTCTGACTGTTAACCCCACCATTTACCCAAATCACATGGCTGAATTTTGGGCCCATGGTTAGATTGAAACACTAAATGGGGTTCGGGTAATAAGATCGAGCATCTGTGGCCAGGAGTTGGTCATTTCCGAACAACTCATCAGGGAGCATCTCAAGCTTCATGATGAGGGCGCTCCTACAGAGTTCCCCAAGACAGATTCGGACAACACCTATATCCAAATGGGATATGGTGGAGATGTAAACAAGTCAACCGCCTACAAGTTTAACTTCTCTTACAACTGGAAGTTCCTGCTGCATGTTGTTCTTCATTGCTTGTCCAACAAATCTGGGGGATGGGATCAAATCCCATATGAACTAGGGTGCCTAGTTCATAGATTGGTGAGAAGCCTCCGCTTTAACTATTCAAGGTTTGTGCTGACCAATCTTATGGGGAATCTCTAGCGGGACACATTCTTCATGTATCCCAGGTTCCTTCAGCACATAATCAACTGTGAGCTGGACCAGAGTCAGCTTGTCTGTGCAACTGCTCTGACTGTTCCTCAAATGAGGCTGACCATCTTCAAGACTCTGAAGAGAGTATCCACCAATTTCACCAGAAGATATACTGCACTTCTTCCAGGTATGACTGAGCCAGTGGCTCCTGGTGACATCCCTGTTAACCCCACAGGTGATGAACCCACACCAACAACTACCCTCACACTGCCAAATCTACCTTCTCACCCCATCACTATCACATATCAAAGACGCCCCAAATGAACCCTCGTTCAATCTTCTCAGATTGAACAAGCTCCTCCTGTTCAATCCAAAAAGACTAGAGTGGAACAATGGGCTCCTACTCAGTTTGAGGTCCAACCATCCTTCACAATTGACCTCAATATGGGTATTGAGTCTCCTCAGTCTCAAACCCATGAGCCTGAAACCCAAGCTGAAAACCCTCAGGGAGAGTCTTTATACTCCCCTGAGCAGCCAAAAAGGGACAGCCCCACCATAGGCTCAATGCCTTTAGACATTGATCAAAGTCCCGGGTCATTAGGATTAACCTCTATATCCTTTACTGACCTACTATTAGGAACGGATGAAGCGATTATGTCTCTTCAGGGCAATGAAGTTGATCCACAACACCCTCTCAAAGATCAACAGAGCCCAGAGAGATCTCTTATCTCTAGCCCCTATCAGCAAGCCTTTACATTGGTGAGTCCCACTGATGTGGAGGGGACTCATGTAGATTCAGCTGCCACTACTAAAGGAGCCTCAATGGACCTTCTGGACAGTGGTAACATCACTGAGACTGAATCTACGGCAACCATGCCCTTTGATGACTCTGAAAAAGACATCATTGAGCAAGGGAAACCAGGGCGTCAAGAAACCACATCTGGTGGTGAGAATAAACATACTAGGTATGTTATCTCATCTCCCCATGATTTTTCAAACGAAGATGAGGAAAGACTACAACTCACCATTACAGACCTACTTTCTAAAGTCTCAAACCTTGAATCCAAGGTTAGGACTTTAGAAATAGGTTTGTCACTCAACAACTTGAGATTGAAAATCTCAAGGCCAAACTAGATGAGAAACAAATTGAGAGGTCTGTTAGGCATGTACCAATTCAGGTCTCATTGACCTCTTCCTCTAGCTCATCAAGCTCTCAAGTTGATGCTACCAAAAAGGGGGAGAGTGTTCAGGGACAAAGCCAAAGACAGGAGGAACCACAGAGTCAAGCTCTCACTTCCTTAAGTTCAAGATACCATATGCAACAAGCTTCAGTTTTTCCTGAGCTTCCTCCAGTTGTAATTCAAGTGGATCAAAGGATGCTCCAAGATCTCAACAGGTTCTTCAACAAGTTCCTGTTGGAATCTCTCATTGAACAGCCAAGAGCTTCAGAGGTTAAATGCACCTTCTACCACTATTGAGGAAGTTGGTCAACCTAAGGTCCAAGTGGAACCTGAGATTAATTTCGAAGGGGAAACAAGGACTGATGGCCCAGCAACTAAGACAGTTGGGACAGATAGTGCATTCTCACTGACTTCCGAAGCACAAGTCAAAACCTCGGAAGAACAACTTCAATCTTCCGAAGCTGAGATTGCAGCTGCTGAAGGACTATTCTCTTTATCCGATGATCTAATAGTCACAGATGCAATTCTAGAACTTGCATCTAAGGTTAATAGGGAGGATTTTCTCACCCAACCCCTAGCTCAAGCATCAGCATTAACTCCAGCTCTCATTTCCACCACTCAACCTGAAACTTCCATCCAAGAACCCCCAAAGTCTAGCACTTCCGAAGACGTCAAAGGAAAGAGGAAGATGACTAAGGAAGAGCTTCAGGAGGAAGCAAGGTTAGAAAAGCTCAAAAGAAAAGGTATACTTCCAACTGGAAAGTTGCTAGCTGCCAGTAGCAAAGCAGCTGCAGCCTACCAGGAGGCTATCAACAATAAAAGAAGAGTGGAAATCATTGACAGACTTGTTAATCTAGGAGTTATGAATGAAGATGTACTCCTGCTACCACTAGAGGAGTTAATTGAGTTGGAAAAGGCAACTTTGTTGCAAATACAGCAAAAAGAAGAAGCAACAAGGTTGGCGTTAGAGGAAGAAAGGAAGAGGAAGAAAAGAGAAGTTGATCAGCAGCTTAGGAGGGAAAGGATAACTTTCCTAACCTCCAGGGGTTTCTCTCTAGAAGGATTATCTCCACATAACAATGATACGATCTTATGGCTCTTCAACAAAGAGCAAGATCAAATGGAGGAGAGAAAGAAAGCTGCCAAGGAGAAGCTGATGTTGAAGAGGAAAAAGGAAGAGATCGAAAGCAGGACTCGCTGCTGCCAAGAAGATAGTGAAAAGGTCTGGATGAAAGACTATCTCTGGGCTCATGGCTTCTCTGGCAGGCAGGTGGGTCCTATGTCTGAGAAGACCCTCCAGCGACATGTCAGTGACATAAAGACTGACATTCGCTCGGGGAAGAGGAAGGAGATGTACAGAAGGGGACAGGGGATGATCTTCAAACCAACTACTCAACCCCAACCTCAAACCCAACCACAACCTGAACCAATTCCTTTTCCATTCCCCATCAAAACCAAACCAACCACTGAACCTTACACCCCTGAACCTACACCATCATCCTTACCAACCTCCTCACCTCAACCACCTAAACTACCCATCCTCCAACCTAAAACACTCGCCAGAACCCAAACACCATAATCTACCCAACAACCCCTCAAACCATCCCCTCAGCCTTCTAAACATCTCTCCTTAGAGGAGTTCAAGGCAATCAAGACAAAGCTCATCAACTGCACAACCTTGATGACATCTCCTGTGAGGAGGATTCTGTCAAACTGACCTATGTTGATGGATCCTCATGTTCCCTCACTAGAGATTAATTTCTTGATCTACCCAGAGGAACATTGGACCAAGCTGCAAAGCTCCTTGGCCTCAATTCAGATACTCTGAATAAGGAAGAAAAGAAGCTAAGGAGAAGGCTGGTGACTTTGTTGGATACTAAGAAAGGTGATAAGGTACCAAGTCAACCCCTTGTGCCTAGGAAGAAGATTATCCTGTGGAGGTTTGAAGACTCTTCTCACAACTTTGTTGTTGAGAGAGAGAGAGAGTGGAGAGCTAAACAGCCTAAATGCTACATCTCTGCTACACTTAAGCAGATTTGATATGCTGAGTTAGTAGAGAAGCCACTCTCCAACCCCTCCAACTCTGAAGTAGCTGCTCACATCAGAAATCACCTGAGCAGTCTTTATCTGGCCGAGCTAACTGCTAGGACCAAGATTGAAGAAGAGTTGAAACTGAGAAAGGAGGAGAAAAGGAAGGGATCAACAACCAAAGGCAAAGCCTTTCTACAAATGGTTGAGGGTCTAGAACTTGAATCCATAGTTAGATGGGAGTATGACTATAACTCCCGTCAACTAACTCTTCTCAGGGGGCACAACAAAGGGTACATGTCATTCACAGTGATAGACTGGATCTTCTATCCACTAATGACTTGTAAAAACTTCTCAGCACCACTTCGAGGAAGAACAAGGACACAAATAAATATCTTCTGTCCCTGGTGTTGAAGGTTTTGAGAAGCAGAGACAAGTGAGGTTTTGGTAGCATCAGCCTAGGGGGAGTTTGTTGGATCTAGAAAGGCTGGTGCAACTAAAACCAAATCACTTAGACTATTTTGGTGCAACTAATAAAGGACTTCCGAAGCTAAGTGTGGAACTTCCGAAGGAAAAAGGAGTTCTTCCGAAGACAAAGTGTAAGATCAACTTCCGAAGGAAAACTCCAACTTCCGAAGACAAAGTATTCACTTCCGAAGATTAAGACTTAGAGTGAAAGATCAGAAGTCAACTTTCGAAGTATGAAAGAAGTCCTCAAGCCTCGGAAGTATAGTAGCCTCTTCCGAAGTATAAGTGGCTTCGAAAAAAAACTTGTTCTTCCGAAGCCAACTTACCTTCGGAAGACACTACTATTATAAAGTGAACATAAGTATGGTCTCTCTGACACTCCGCTGCAGACCTCTAAGATACTACATGGCGTTTTCTCAAAAGCCATGTAGTTGACCATACTTTATTTCACTGTTTACCTTTATCAGTTAGTACAGTTGCCAACTTTAGTTGGTGACAAAAGGTAAGTCATGGACCTGTCATGACTACTAGATCTTAGATAATACTTTATCTAAGATACCTTAACTTTAGCATTGTAGTATATGCTTTAGTCTTAGGTTTCCAGCTGGTATCAAAGTATATCCGGCTGTAGGATCTAGTATATATAGTTTCTCATTGTAACTCTTGTTTCATGCTTGTAAGAGTCTTGTAATACTTTGAGTTAAGAAGTAATATATACAAGTGCCTTGAAAATTATTTCTTTGTGTTCTTTGCTACTGATTATATTATTATCAACTCTTAGAGAAGATTCTACTTCATCTGATCTAAGTGTAGTATAAGTGAGTTTGAGAGAAATCCAAGTGTTAAGTGACAAAACTCGATCCTGTAGTCGGTTAGTTTTTTTCAACATTTTCTATTTAACAATTATCCTTGTGCATATATGTAATATCTCGTTATTACATATCTCTGTAATTTCATATTTGCTCATGATCATTTACAGTCTGATATTACATATATGTGATGAGTAGTTATATTTGTGTAATGTAAATATAAATGTAACTATTCAAACATAAATGCATTTAACAACATTCAGTTTGTTTTATTATTAAATAATTGGAAACCATTAACATTAAATATTAATTTAAGCACTTTCTGTATAATAAAATAATTTTACAAATCAAGTAAAAATAATTACATATATGTAAGATTTAATCACTTACACATAAATGTAAACATATAGATATAATATCTTCTTACATTTATGTAATATTATGTTGTGATGTACATATCAAGTACATGTAATATCTTGATACCTACCTGAAATTATTAGCAATCATCATATACAATAACATTTTATGGTTATCACTATCAACTAGAAGTTCAAAAGACAAAATCCTATATTTTATTGATTAAGTGAACAATCAAAGAATTGTTACATTACATATAGTTGATATGAACATTTATATATTTGTATATTAACATGTATGTTTTTACTATATAAGAATTGCTTCATTACATATATCAAAGATCAAAAAACTATTAATTTAGTTAAACTGCATGTTTTTTTGTTCTTTTTTGTTAATTGAGTTGCATCTTGTTGCTTTTATTCCTTACCAATGTGTATCTCTATAACTTTTTTTACATGAATCACATTTCTAAATTTATGATTTAATCAAGATGATATACATAATAATAATTTTTTACTCACATTAATAGAATAACATAACATATAATACATCATTAATAACAAAATTTAATATAAGTCAATTCATGCCTAATAACAGCAGCTAAAAGCATTTCACGAAAAATATTCTCATCAAAACTAGGTGACTTTAATTTCATATCACTAGTACAAAGCTTTTAACTAACTTTTTGATAAATGTTACCAACACAACAATTCACGTGTTGCTTAAGATTTCCCGTACTTTACTTACTATCATATATAAAAATATGCTTACACTTGTTGTACTTGCATTGAGTCCTTCCACTTACTGGTACTTTCTAAAGTTTGTAAAGTATTATCACACAATAAATCTTTCCTTTTGTTGTCTCTTTATCCCTCCCTTTTATCACTAATATCGTTTTTCTATATCTTTAATATCCATAAAATCAACTTCATCAACTTCCATGCTCGTATTCTTTGAGCTATCACTTTTTAGGTTAGCTTTGATAAAATCAGAATCCATCTACAATAAGTTTAACACAATTATGATGTTACACATTACACAGAGATTATGAAAGTTACAAAAGAAATTTGATGGTAGATTGAACCAAAAATTTATATAGTTAAATCCACATACAAGTTTTGGCACATTACCAGATATAATGTTGTTCAACCAAAATTGATGTTCACAAACTTAAAGGCATGAAGCTTGAACAAACTTAAAGGCATGAAGTCTTGAACAAACTTAGAAGTATATATACAAAAAGTTTTAACAATCAATCGATTGAAGTTGGAAAAACTTACCGTCCCTTTAAGCTTTTGCTTGTTCTTCCCTTGTGAACAGGTGTTGGAAACACTTACCATCCCTTGTTGAGGTATTGTGGAGCGCTTAGAATCTGAATCATACTACTATCCCTCTAATAGTATATTTTTTTAACTTAATATATGAACATGTTTACTAATAGGTTAACACACGTTTAGACACAAATGTTATCGTGTGTTAAATGTGTCGACGTGTTTAAAACGTAAAACTTGTTAAGTCCACACATGTTACTTGTTAATTTGGTGTCGTGAGAATTCATGTGAGAGTCGTGTTGGAATATAAATAAAAAAGACATGTTTAGAAATTGTGTAATGGGGAAAAAATTTTAATGTGAAAGTGGGCGGGGTCCGTTTATGAATTATGATGCATGTGGCATAAACCATATGTAAATTGTGATGTAAATTGTAATGTATCATGTATGTATCTACTTGTACAACGCGTAGCGTGTACCAAGGAGAGAGAGAGAGAAAGAAAAAGAGGGAGAGACTATTTCTGTGGCTTTAGATTCTTGGGGCGTAGAATAATAATAATAATAATAATAATAATAATAATAAGTAATATCGTGTCTCTCTCTAGTCTCTAGTCTCTAGTCTCTGGGCACCGGGTTTTCCCTTGAATGGGTTCGATAAACTAGAAGAGCAGCTTTGCCTCCTCTCTTCTTCTTCTTCTTCTTGTTGCTGCTGCTCTTCTTCTTCCCCCAAACCCATTCTTCTTTCATTCTATTTCAATCAAACATCTCACACACACACACCTGCACTCAACTGAACCAGAAGCTCTCTCTCTCTCTCTCTCTCTCTCTCTCTCTCTCTCTCTCTCTCTCTCTCTGTGTGTGTGTGTGTCGGTCGTCATCGAAGGAAGGAAGGAAGGAAGATGACACCATTGCTGCTCTTGTTCGTCTTTCTCCTTCTTCTGTCTCCCTACTCCATCAACGCCGACACAGATCCAGCCGATGGTAAGTATATATATCTCTCTATCTCTCTCTCTGCCCATCAAACCAAGCCTCAAACTTTAACCAATCTCAGATGATGTGGTTAATGCTTTAAGATCTGATAATCACTAATTTGGGTTAGGGCCAAATTTCATTCTAAAAGTAACCTCTTCAATTGATACCTATTATATTTTTGGACTTTATGGCCTCTTTTTGTCACTTTCCTATCTCATTTTACTGCTTCATTCAATTGAATAATCAATAATACCTGTTATACTATGTTTCATGTTTGTTTGGTGCACTGCAGTCTCTGCTCTGAATGCCATGTATCAAAGTTTGAACTCTCCGGGACAACTAACCAAATGGACCTCAACCGGCGGCGACCCCTGTGCTGACAACTGGAAAGGCATTACCTGTTCCGCCTCAAGAGTCACTCAAATGTATACTCTATTATCAGTTTATAACACACCTTCCCCCTTTCTTGCATTGCTATTATATATCATACATTACATACTCATTTTCTTCTTTCATCAGAACCCTCTCAGGTCTTGGTCTCTCTGGGGGAATTGGATATCAACTTTCAAGTTTAACATCACTAACTAACTTGTAAGGACCATCACATCCTTCAACCCCCTCTTTTCTTTACTCACCTCACATGCTCATTGCATTTGCAGTGATATAAGCAACAATAATCTTGGAAATCAGATTCCTTATAGCCTTCCTCCAAACCTACAAACATTGTATGATCTTGTCTTAATCTTCCCCTCCTTATTATCAATGGAATGCGTTTCTCACTTCTCGTATCAACTATCTTGTAATGCAGAAATCTTGCTGGATGCGGATTCAGTGGCACCCTTCCGTATTCCATATCACAGATGACTTCTCTAAAATTCTTGTGAGACAACTTGTATATTTTCTCCTCCTTAAATCAGTTGCATATGCTTATCTTAATTTTTTTTGTTTTATCTTTGAACAGAAGTGTCGCCCGCAACCAAATTAGTGGCCAGTTGCCTGACATGTTTGGGCAGCTTTCAGCTCTAACCACTCTGTATGTCCTTCCTCCTGACCTCAAATTTTTATCCTTTTCATGCTATTAACAACTTCTTAAAACTATATTGCATGCTTCAGGGATCTATCTTTTAATACGTTTACGGGTGACCTTCCTAAAAGCTTTAGCTTGTTGTCCAGTGTAACTGACATGTAAGTATATGAATCTGTAATCTGATGTGGCAGTCTACATCCCATTCTATCATCTTCTTGATATGTTATTGTTGTTTAGGTATTTACAGAACAACCAGTTTACAGGCACCATTGATGTCCTTGCCAATCTTCCCCTTAAAAATTTGTTAGTTTTTGTTTCAATCCACTTTTAAGAATATTCCGTTGATTTGATTTGGTTTGGTTATTTACTCTTGGCTTTTTGCTAATGATTCAGGAATGTTGCCAATAACAAATTTATGGGTTGGGTTCCTAGTCAACTAAACAACATAAACCTGCAGTAAGCATCCAGCTCAAAGTTATATAAAAAACAAAAAAGAAAACCACTTTGAAAATTGAATTACTGTTTTGTACCAGAAAGGATGGTAACTCATGGAACTCTGGGCCTGCGCCCCCACCTCCACCTGGCACACCAGCAGCTGGAGGGGGCAGTCAAAATCGACAACCTAGCGGCAATAGCCCGTCTACTGGCGGTTCTAGTGGTGGTGGGAAGAAGTCTGGTGTTAGTGGTGGAGCTATAGCAGGAATTGTGATATCCATTTTGGTTGTTGGTGCAGTCATTGCCTTCTTTTTGTTAAAAAAAAGATCCAAAAAATCATCTACCGATATAGAAAAGACCGAGGACCGTTCTTTTCCCCCGGTTGCTCCACGGCCAGTTGAAGGTGTGAAGTTTTAATCTCTGAATTTTGTTTTTGAAAGTTACATGCTTTAAGAAATCTTGATTGGATAAGTAGGTAAAGTGATTTTTATTTAATAACACAGATTTTCTATTTGTAGAAATGAAGCCTGTTCAAGCCTCCTCCGTGGTCAACACAAAAACATTTGAAACTGCAGATGCTATAAGTGTAAAACCACCACCCCTTGATCATCACAAATCATTTGATGATGATGATGATGATGATGATTTCTCAGCAATTCCCATTGTTCCCAAGAAAGTACATGTGGCCCCACCAGATGCCACGTTATACACTGTAGCTGACCTTCAAATAGCTACAAACAGCTTTAGTGCTGATAACCTCATTGGTGAAGGATCTACTGGACGTGTTTTCCGTGCTCAATTTGAAGATGGAAAAGTATACTATCTTCTTCTATTCATGTACAAGTATTGTATATACAAATTTTGTATGATCTCTCACCCTTTGTGTTTTAGGTTGTTGCTGTTAAGAAAATAATATCATCTGCTCTCCCTGGTGCTATGTCAGATGATTTCATTGAAATGGTTTCAGACGTTTCTAGATTACGCCATCCTAATATAACTGAGCTTATTGGCTACTGCTCAGAACATGGACAACACCTTCTTGTTTATGAGTTCTTTAGAAATGGCTCTCTCTATGATTTCTTGCATCTCGCTGATGAATACAGCAGCAAGCCCTTGATATGGAATACACGCGTCAAAATTGCTTTAGGAACAGCTCGTGCATTGGAGTAAGTCAAAAATCATTTCTTAAAATGACTTAACATCTTAATTGATGTAACGGTCATCATTTTGTTTGTGTTCCTCAGATATCTACATGAGGTGTGCTCACCATCTGTTATTCATAAGAATATTAAGTCAGCTAATATCTTACTGGACTCGGAGCTCAATCCTCATCTTTCCGAGTGTGGGTTAGCAAGCCTCGTCTCAGATGCAGATCAGGTACTTGAGGTTCAGTACGAAGCCATAGACCTAATTATCGACCTTTGTTTCAATAATTAAACTTTGCATGTGCAGACTTCTGGATACAGTGCCCCAGAGGTCTCCATGTCCGGTCAGTACACAATGAAAAGTGATGTATACAGTTTTGGTGTCACCATGTTAGAACTACTTACGGGAAGAAAACCATTTGATAGGTGAGAGTATTTCTGTAAGTTGTCACAAAAAATATCTAAGGTGGTATTCAGTATGCTTATGTTTGTAATGGTTCAACAGCTCAAGGACAAGGGCAGAACAGTCTTTGGTGAGGTGGGCGACCCCTCAGCTTCATGACATGGATGCTCTTGCGAAGATGGTTGATCCGGCGCTAAAAGGGCTGTATCCAGTCAAATCTCTATCTCGTTTTGCAGATGTGATTGCTCTGTGTGTACAGGTAATGTAATATTTCAAAGTTGCACTTACACATCTGTTAATGTTACTGACATATTAGAATGACACAGCCGGAGCCAGAGTTCCGACCAGCCATGTCAGAAGTGGTTCAGGCATTGGTTCGACTTGTGCAGAGGGCAAATATGAGCAAGAGGACTGTTGGCGTTGAACAAGGGCGATCTGGCAACCAGGAATCTATGTCATGAAACCGTCTTCCCTCCCTTGTTTTAACTTTAGTTTATTGTCAAAGTTGGTTTCTTCTGATAATTTTTCATTTTGTGTATGGTTACAAGTTAGAAACAATAGTCGTGTACTGGAGCTGGAGGCAAATAACATTTCTTTAATCTTACTACTACTACTACTACTACTAGGGTGCGCTTCGTTGGGTGGGAATGAAATGACGCTTCATTTTGTCGGTAAAAATAGAAGCCTTCCTTCAAGTCTCTTGTTTGATATTTTCTTTACCAACTCTTGAGGTAACTTTTTGAAGAATAAAAATATTAGGTACCTGAACTAATAGTGAAAAACTAAATTTATCACCGAGACAAGTGTGTTTGTCACTTATTCTTTCTTTTAAAATGTCTTTACCATTAAACAATGATTAAGAAAAATTAAAAAAAATAGATAATCAAAATTTCCATCAAACTTTTCAGGAGCACTCATTTACCATTATCTTTTAACCCATTCTTCTTAACAAAACAACATTATGCTTGCTTCTATACTATATTTTGATTTTTGACGACCAATTAATATACTTATTTTGATTTCTTGCCAACAAAAATATTCTTATTAAAAAAATACTGCATGTTTTATGCTTATTGTCATAATTATCTTGTTTGTCTATCAACAATTGTTAGTTTGCTCTTAAAGATTCAAGGTTATGCTTCAGGTGTTCAGAAGTCTAAATTATACCGAAGTAACTCTCTAGATCTCTAATATTCATCCCTTCCCCATTATTAAGTAGTTTAAAAAAAGAATTAAGGTTCTCCATTAAATCGATTCACATTAAAAAAACCAAAACTGAACACTGAAATTAGCTTTATCTCCCTAAACTAAACCGAACCAAAAACCGATCTTGATTTAAAAACTTGAATTTGGTTTGATTTAAATTTAGGTTTCTATGTGTTGATTTAAATACTGAACCACCTATTGTACCCAAATTTTATTATACCATATTCTAATACAAAACAAGAGATGATTTTCAATCAAAAGATGTTGTGAAAGAAGCTACACTTGCACATATGTTAGCTTTTGGCAAAATGAATTTCAAGATCCAACAATAAACAATCTTGTCCAAATGAAAGCATAACTGAAACTCAACACAATAGAAAAGTTTGAATATTCATTCCCGGGTTTGCCTTTAGAGAAATAAAAACAACAGAAAGAACGTCAGTTGTAGACCATGTACTTGGGAGTAGCACTAAACTTCTGGTAACCTTTAATGACTTTGTTAACAGCATCAAGAAAATCTTTCTCGGTAACCGTCTTCCTCCGTGCCCTAATAGCATACATTCCAGCTTCTGTGCACACACTTCTTATGTCAGCTCCTGTAGAATTAGGGCACAGACGCGCCAAAAGTTCAAACCGAATATCCCTTTCACAGTTCATTGTCCGTGTGTGGATCTTAAATATCTGTGTTCTACTCTCCATATCTGGCAGACCAAACTCCACTTTGCGGTCCAGTCTCCCTGGTCGCAACAAGGCTGGATCCAATGTGTCAGGTCTGCACACCAAATACAAAATCAGGTTAACCGAATGGTCATATTTATAAGCATAAAACCAGAAGACATACCTGTTGGTAGCCATGAGAACTTTAATATTCCCACGAGCATCAAATCCATCGAGTTGATTCACAATTTCAAGCATTGTTCGTTGAACCTCATTATCCCCACCAACACCATCATCAAAACGTGCACCCCCAATTGCATCCACCTCATCAAAGAAAACAATACACGCCTTTTTGGATCGTGCCATCTGTCAAGTTGATTTTAAAGGTTTTAGATTCATGTCATTGGGAAAAAGTTTACGATAACTAATTGCTATAAATTACCTGAAACAGCTCACGAACCATGCGGGCCCCCTCACCAACATACTTCTGAACAAGCTCACTTCCAATAACACGTATAAAACATGCATCAGTTCTATTAGCAACTGCTCTTGCCAATAGGGTTTTCCCAGTTCCAGGTGGACCATAGCAGAGGACGCCTTTCGGGGGATCAATTCCTAGTTTAACAAATTTTTCAGGATGGAGCATTGGTAGCTCAACAACCTGCATTCCAATAGCAAAATCTTAAACAAAAATCAACAAAACACTAGTGTTGCAATCATTAACACACGTTACCTCTCTCATCTTTTCAATCTGTTCCTTACATCCACCAACATCATTATACGTCACATCTGGCTTTTCCTCCACTGTCATCATGGTTACACTAGGGTCAATCTTAGGTGGCAATGGGATCTGAATCTGATACTTGTTGCGATCAACACTGTAACCACAATGAAAATATAAGACATCATTCCATTTAAGTAAGTGCATGTAATTACATAGTCACTTTCAAGAATAGCAATACTCTTGGCTGCATAAGAAAAATCGTACCCAACACGCATTCCTTCTTCAATATCAGTAGGTGAAACTTTGTCACCCAAACCAACAACAAACTGTAGAAATATAGAAAAAGAATATCAGATCAATTGGCTTCCGTTATCATTCTACCCAAAATATGATATTATTAAACAAAAAGGTTGAAATAGCAAATTCACTAGTTAGAATATAACACGGATCCTTGCATATTTCTTATACATACCTTTGCTATTTGTTTGACATTGATAACATATTTAGCATCTTCTGTGTTGGGATTTATTATTTTTGTGCATCTGGCAACCTGCTTGCAAGGACGAAGCAGAATGTTGGTCGATCATGTAAAAAAGAACATTTTTGTAACAATTTGTATTGAATGTTGAACCTGAAGAGGTTGCTCCTCTTGCATCATTTGTTTATCAGAAACAAGATCCCATTGGCTGGGTGCAGCTAAACCAGTATCTGATTCCTTAATACCTGAACAATTAAAACAGAACAACAAAGGCAATAGCTATTACTACTCATATCTACTGCTACGTGAAGGGAAATAGGCTACAACAAAGAAACTATTAGATAAGTGAATTACCTCTATATAACAAAATAAGTTCATTTGAGTAATTGAGTCAGAATCTCACAAAATAAACTTACCACATAAATCGTTAATCCTTTTGGCCATTTCCTTCACATCTTTTTCAGCTTTCTTGATGCTATTGGAATAAGGCCCCAATCCCTGCAAGAATCAATCCTTTCATACACCCAACAAGAATTATTAACTCAAAAGTTTCCCTATAAAAGTTATCAACCCAAAAGTTCTCTATAATACAAAGACATGAACATAACACTGTTGGAAATATCGTCATAATGACAAGTTAAAAACATATTTTTAGGTTCGAGTCATATGAAAAGAAAAAAGGGTTTGATGGTAATTCCTCATCCTACATAAGAGCAGCAAGATGAAACTTGAAATGGATTATAGATGGTAAGATTTCATAGTTAGTAGAAGAGGTGGAGGATTCTAAGGGACCACACGTTGTGACCGTCACCATGGCTGACAGGTATAATCTGATGTTTGATGGCGCGATTGACACTTAGCCGCTTGAGAGCCACCTACATCTTTACACCAATTGCATATGATGGGTCAAAGTCATGATGGTTTAGTGATGGATGGTTTGCATGAGCTTGATGCTACAATCACATCAGCTCGGATGTTGATTTTAATTAGTCGAGGTTGGGCCACCCCGTGTGACTCACGACTCTTGAGTTGTGGTTAGACATGAAGGTGACAACAATTCAAAAGGGTCACACCTCTTTGGGTCGCTTCGGCTTAGATGGTTGCATCTAATCAGTTGCGATTAGACGACACCCCGTTCGACTTGCGACTCTTCGAGTTGTGGCAATTTGAAAGGATCTCCTAGGTTTTAGAAAGGTGAGGCGTTTAAGTGTGTGAGGGGTGACATGAAGACATTAGCTTCACGTGTGAGAGGAGCCTGATATTTATATAATACATGTAAATTATTATAGATAACTTCTTTTACTTTGTTAATCCAGAAACACTAAATAATAAATGATAAAAAATACACACAATTTAACAATATAAAAAGCATAGACTACCCTATTAGTGAGAATTTTAACCAAACAAGCTCAAGCTCAATGTACAACTTCCAAGTTCTATCTAGAATAAAAGAGTTCAAGAAACAAGAAAAAAGATGCATAAATTAACAACGTAGGAAATAAAATGAGAATAGAAACAAAAAAAAAAACTAGAAAAATGGATTGTGTTTCTATAAGAGGTTAACTTGGTCCTGACATATAATAATTCATATAATGGGGTGTGTTTTTATAAGAATAAGACCCAGCCCTTTCATTTAAACTGAGATAATGTTTCTTCTAGAAGTTTATATTTGTGTAGCTGCACTCAATAGATTAATGGAGCTTGCTATTAATATGCCTAAGGCCTTGTGAAGCGCTTTCTTCCTCGCCTAGGTTGCGTTGCTCCTGAGGTGCACTTTTTAAAACTAAGGTCGTCAATGGATAACGTGTTACCAAACCAGGAATCAGCTGAGTGACTTAAGAGATTGTATAACGTGTAGACCAAAGATCATGTGAGGCCTCTAGACGTGCCTCCGACATAAATGCTAGGAGGAGCACGCCTCATGAATGTGGATTGCGCCCGACATAAATGCTAGGGGGCAACCCCTTGCCTTGGGTCACCTCAGACCTAGGAACAGTTTTTACAATGCAAACTTATAGTTCCTCAAATCCTTGATAACTCAACAGTTCAATCAGCTTAACACCATGAACTACAATGTTGATAAGAAAGAGATTGCATACACATTGCTTCTTGGGAAGCCATCATCGCCAAAATACCTAATGCAAATCTTTTGATTAAAAGGTGTGGTGAAATTAGATTAAGGATGCTGTTGTCTTATACTTGTCCGTAGGTCATTATTATAGAACCCCATAACCAACAAATGCTCATGAGTTTTAGTAAAAGGAAAATTCAAAGGGAGCAAGAAGGCTTGTCTGTGATCTATTGGGGTAGTAATCCACTAGTATATTTAAAAAAAGTTGAATTTAGGGATAATTGGTACAAGGCAGAAACTTGATAAGATCAGATATATGATAAAAGAAAGAAGTAATTTTCAGCCGATCCATAGGATTTAGCTGAAAAGATTAACAGAAAGCCCTAAAGCAAGCATTGAGGGAGAGGAATAATAATGAAGTAGAGATGAGTTACGTAAGTCTTGAGAAGAGCAATATCGTCTTCATCGAGTGGGGGAGGATTCTTTTCGTCCTTAATCTCATCTTCTATGTCCCTCGTCATCTCCTTCCTTCCTCTTCCTCAACGCAAATGTTTCTTGCAAAACAATAAACTTCCATTTCAGATTTTACTATTTATCTTTCCAACTTTAATGCCTAAGTTACAAATTAGTCCCTCAACTATTATCCCATTTATATGTGTCTCTACTTATTACCCTAGCACATTCTCCTTCTACCTGCGGTTTTCTCACTTGGGTTTTTTTTCTTTTTCATTTGTTAATGTTATTTTTCGTTTCATGTGCTTTTCGTCATAGGTTTTTTTTATGAATGTAGACGTCATGACATGAGTTTACAATTAGATTTCTTGATATATTTGGGCTTTATATCGAAGTGACAGTCGTTACGATATGTTTTGATACTTGGGATCGTGACGGAATTCTTGACGCTACACAAACGGAAGAAAATTTGCTAGTTTATGTTATTATGCTAACTCCTAAAACACAAATTGGAAAAGCACAAAAGCATGTTGTACAAGCTTTTGTGATGTAATAGTTGTTTCGTTAACATCACAATGCTGTGTGACTCATTGTACGAGACAACCCAAACTATTTAGTCATACACTATGTCAAGTCAAGTTGTGTGTATTGAATTTGATTGTTTTAAAAAAGAAAAAGAAAACATTTTAACCAATTAGAGATGCACTCGTATTCCATTAGTTGTTTTGATTTTAATATTATTTTATATTTGAAATTAGTTTTGACATATTTTATTTTTCTCTTATAGGTTTCACACTTTTTTTATCTGAATATATCATTGTAAAGTGCTTAATTTTATTTATGTTCGTATGAGTTTTTATTTATATATAAAATTAGTCTAGATGATTAAAATTTTCAATGAAGGTGATATAACTAAGAGTAATATACTCTATGACTGATTAAATATATATAAAATAGTTTAATAGTTTAAAATGTAGCTAAATCTAACGGTTCGGTTTGGTTTTAAACGGTTGATTTTTGGTTTGATCGGAGTATTTGGGTTTCGGATTAATCAGTATTTGTAACATATAACATAACACATGTAATGATAATATTCTAAAACCTAAAACTTGACTTTCTTGCATCGCCCCAAACACGCGTTTTATCACGGAACACCAATATAACATTGAATATATGTATTCACTTGACAGTAATTAGAGTTGGCCTGACTATCAATGAATGGGAGTGTCAGCCCAAATAATATTATTCATATTTTTTGCGACTTAATTCCAAATCAACTAGTTGTATTTGTGGGGGATTTAATTGATAGTGGACTAACTCATTTTAACACAAATCAATATTCATGAATATGTGTATAAAGTTTAATTTTTTTTTCTCGTAAACAAGTAAAACATGAAAGGAGCCACGAGAACTCTCTCGTATAAAGTCTTGAGATACGAAAATCCATTAGGGATACCAGTGGGTACGGTCCTTTATAGTTGCTATAATACTAATAGATACTTTGATTCTAAGGACTAAGCCTAATGTCTACACGTGTGTCTATACGTGTCTCACCTCTTAGTTTCTAATAATAGTGTTGAATGTCCGTTTGTCAAGAAGGTTTGGACAATATTCCGACTAGTGTGTCTATATAGATCTTGCCTAAAAACCTATGTATATAACTAACTTGTATATGTTTTGAGAAGTTTTGTATTTGCATTTAAAAATGTGTTAACAATACCTTATACTTCATATGATAATAAAAGTTTGTAAAATGCTCTATATAGATCTTGCCCAAAAATCTATGAACTTATTTGGATATTCATAGGCTCGAAAGGGAAACATCTAAGTATGGTTTGAAAGAAATGGAGGTGTGGTGTGATGGAGGTGCAATGTGATGGTGGTGCAAGAAACAAAGGAACGAGGGTGGTGGTTTAGAGTCCTTGACCGAGAATGGTTATCGAGTTGGGTGTATGGTGATGTTTTATAGGTAATTTATATAGTTAGTATCAAATTTGATTAATATTTATAGTTATTTAGATTTAGTTTATAGGGTTTTTTGTAGTTTACATCTTTTATAAAAGATAACATATATGTGTGTGTCACTATAGCATTATATGTATAAATGTATAGATACTAATAGTTTGTTTAAAATAAAAAGTACACATATACACGTGATGAGTTTTAAAATAATGGATGTGCATATAGAATCGTATGATTTTTAAGAATGTTTCTTTGTAAAATAATGGGTATTCGTATTTGCAGGACCGTTTAAGGACTTGAACACAATTACAACACAACAACACAATGAGGAGAGCAACTAAACTTTAATCAAACAGTGAACTGGATTAACCAAGGTGATACAAAAAACATAAGTAAAGTAAAGAGACAAAACAAGAGAGTTTGGGTTTCAAGGAGGCAGTATATTGCTTTCTCAAGTTCTTTTACAAGTGTTACAAAGCATAAAGAAAGATACAAGAACTTGAAATACTTATACTACAACCTACAGCCGGCTATACTTTGAAAGCCAGCTGGATACAATTGACTAGACACTAACAAAATCAATTGTAAGATCAAAAGGCATATCTGCCTTTTGACCTTGTGACTATGACATGCCATTGCTCACATCCTTATACATTACAAAAAGGATAAAGTACATAAAGTAGAAAGTTACAGACTCAAGACCTCAATGTACAGTTACCAAAAGCATGGACCTTTTCACCAACTCATGTAAGTTGGTGACTTTACAGAGATGCAGCGGAAAAGGTGCTTTATGGAACAGTACATCAGATCAAGCATGTATACTAAAAGTCTTCGGAAGAAATCTGTCTTCATAGGTTGAAGCTTCGGAAGACTTTGTCTCTGAGGCTTCGGAAGACTTCATGTTTGGCTTCGGAAGATATTGGTCTTGGCTTCGGAAGATTTTACACTTGGAGTATTTTCTAGTGCATTGTGTAAAACTTCCGAAGCATTCTATACTTCAGTACTTAGTGCATGTTGCAGAGACACTTTGGATGTTTTGGGTTGCATCAGACTTAAGGAATCCTTACAGTATTCATGCAAAAACACCATTGTATGTAGTTAGCATGTTACGCATCACCAATATTCGTTATGATTTTATGTAGGGAATTGAACATTTCATATAATTATAGTGCACATCACATTATAACCTGGTTTTAATTTATCTAAGTACTAATGATGTGCATCATCTTGAATATCATAAGGGTGTCTAGTTGTATATTGACCTGAAAATTTGACGCTTGTCACATTATATCTACTCATAAAGCCGTCAGAATGTCTTTTGATCTTATAAGCCCACTTGCACCCTACAATGTTTGCATGGTTTAGAGCCAACACTAATACAAGGTTCGATTAGCTTGTAAAGCAAGAACTTTGGTCCGTGTAGCATCCAACTATACTGGTCATTTTTAGCTTAAATAAAGGTGGTAGGCTTAGAAGTAAGAGGAGATAAGGTATGAAAATAATATGGTCTAGAAAGTGTTAGGACTGACAAATGTTGTCTGGTGACCATTAGATAGGAAGGAAATATGGAGGTGGTGAGGGTAGGGGTGGATGTGATGGTGGTGGGAATGGGGGTGGATGTGATGTGATGGTGGTGGGAATGGGGGTGGATGTGATGCGGTGAAATAAGAGAGAATGAGGGTATGGTAGCAGTGGACTTATATATAAAAGTTGGTGATAACATAGAGAAAATATTCTTATAAAATATAACATGTAGGGAGCTAGGTATATGTGCATATAATGTAAGAATCGTAACATAAGTATCCTTAATGACTAAGGCATATGTAAGAAATATACAAGGATGGATTTGGGTGGAAGTTAGTCCTATCAAAAGTCTCCAATGAATGAAGAGCAAAATCATCCAAAGATTCGTAAAAATATATAGTTAGGATGAGATTGAAAGAGAATCTCACAAAAGGGAGCAATGATCAATAATCAATAATCAAAGACGGTAAATAGTTGATGAGAAAACAGGTGTGACATAAGCATCATATCAAAACTTATTAGGTGAACAAGTATGAGAAAGTAAAGCTCAAGTCATATATCTCAAACAAATGATGGTTTCTCCATTCCGTAAACCCATTTTGTTGGGGTGTGTGTGAACATGAAATATGATAAGTACTGTCAAAATTGAAGAGAGCTTATCCAATTTAATCTCGAGTGAGCTTAGAAGTATCATACCATTATAAGTGTTTAATGGTGTATAAAAACAGATTTCAACAAAAGGTTTAAATTGAAAAAATGAGTCAAGAGTTTTTCAACAATAGGTTAAAGGATACATCAAGGTCAACCGACTAAAATTATCAATAAATGTGATAATTATTAATAATTATGATATCAATAAAGGATACATCTCCAAAATGTCACAATATATGATGTGCAAAAGTGTCAAGTAGTCATTTAAGGATTCCTTTAAGTCTGATGCAAACCAAAACATCCAAAGTCTCTCTGCAAGCAATGTACTAAAGAACTGAAGTAGAAATGCTTTGGAAGTTTTACACCATGCACTAGAAATATTCTAAGTGTAAAATCTTCCGAAGCCAAGACCAATATCTTCCGAAGCCAAATATGAAGTCTTCCGAAGCCTCAGAGACAAAGTCTTCCGAAGCTTCATCCTATGAAGACAGATTTCTTCCGAAGACTTTTAGTAACATGCTTTATCTGATGTACTGTTCCATAAAGCTGGACACCTTTCCGCTGCATCTCTGTAAATTCACCAACTTACATGAGTTGGTGAAAAGGTCCATGCTTTTGGTAACTGTACATTGAGGTCTTGAGTCTGTAACCTTCTACTTTATGTACTTTATCCTTTTTGTAATAGATAAGAATGTGAGCTATGGCATGTCATAGTCACAAGGTCAAAAGGCAGATATGCCTTTTGATTCTACAATTGATTTTGTTTGTGTCTAGTCAATTGTATCCAGCTGGCTTTCAAAGTATAGCCGGTTGTAGGTTGTAGTATAAGTATTCCTTGTTCTAGTATCTTTCTTTATGCTTTGTAACACTTGTAATAGAACTTGAGAAAGCAATATACTGCATCCTTGAAACCCAAATCTCTTGTTCTGTCTCTTTATTATTACTTGTGTTCTTTGTATCATTATTGTGGTTAATCCAGTTTACTGTTTTGATCAAGTTTGATTAATCTGCTCTTTGTGTTGTTGTATTGTAATTGTAAAGCCCTTAACCGGTCCTGCAAGTCATTTCTTTTTTAAACGACCAATGAATAATATATGCCCAACTACCCGGGTAAATTCATTGGCAAAATGCCACCCATGCCCTACGAATAGGGGTGTTCAAAAAATCCAAAATCCGAGAAGAACTTTAATCCGATCCGTATCCGAATCCGAATAAACCGATCCGCGAATCCTTATTCGGATATTCAGATTGGATCTCATTCGAATCCGAATTCCTTATTCAGATTTCAGATATCATAAATTTTTATGTTGGTTATTCGGATTATTCGGATATCTAATTACTCCGAATAAAGATTCAACTATATTTTTTAGCCCGATGTTTATTACCCAAGAATCTTGAGATATTTTAGTCCTCTAATCCTAAACAATTATACAATAATCGATTGTTGTTCTAAATTAGAGATTCTAATCTTCAGGTTCTATATAACTACTTATTATATTTCAATTTAAATTTGTGTTTAAGATAAATTTGTATATTTTGTTTTTATATATTTTATTTTGATTATAAAATTATATAATGTAAAAAATAAAAAAAATAGCCAAAATAAATAGGAACAAAAAAATAGGAAAAAATGTTATTTGGTTTATTCGGATTATTAGGATTTATCCAGATAGTGCTGGTAGCCTGGCTCACCTATCATACCAGGGAAACCCAATGCCCGAAGGATCGCTATGATAGAACTCTAGCCCACGTGAAGTATATTGCATTAAGTAAACTCAAACTCACAGCCTTCATATTAAAAGGCCATACGGTTGCCTCATCCGAAACCAATGGGCTCACCGGCTTCTAGTGAGCTTATGTATGTCATTGATTATGATCTTTATAAAGGTTAAATTGATTGTTTGAGGATAAACCATCTATATAACATTTGTTTAAATAATTTCATCCCATTAGAAGCTGCATAATTAGACCTTGAAAATCGACTATTGTTAACTACATTGTAAGAAAAGAAATTATTTGATACGAGTCACAATCAAGTTGTTATGACTTGCATATAGTTTAAACTCTTGTTATTGATTCTTAACAAGCAAAGTTGTTAGGGCCGGCTTAACGTTTTTTGGGGTTCCAATGAACTAAAAACATGAGACCCTATTTGAAATTTTTTATTAAAACACTTTAATGCCTAAAAGCGAAAACAACTTAGGATAATGAATCAAAGGCTCAAACAACTTAACAACCTATTCAAATTTATCAAACAACAATCTATCAAAACAAGCTAAACAAAAAGCAATTAACCAACGTGTTAACTAATCAAATTTATCAAAAAACAATCTAAACAAAAGTAATTAGCAATCTAATTATATAAATAGAAACCAAATCTTCTTAATTATTTATCTAAACTACCTAGATCAAAGATACAAAAAGGCACTATGCTATCACTGTAAAACTGATGCACATAATCCGGTGGCATTTGAAACATTGATAATCATACCTGTCACACCCCAACCTTGACGGCGGAAATGTCGAGATGTGAGGGTTAAGATTGTTCACAGCCACATAACGCTATATTTAAATTGCAAATATTATTATCATAAGTATTTAAATGAAATACAACCATAAGTCACCAAAAAGAAATAAGTTCAACATATTTCAAACATAACATAACGTTTTGTTTATTTAACTAGGTCCAAGTCCTAGTTTTATTGCAAGCTTCAAATGTCCACTTTAAACTTGGGGATTTCCTGAAACATGATGAAAATAAAGAGTCAACTAAAAATAGTTGGTGAGTTTCCAAGTTTTCATACATAATAAGATTACAAGTAGCAATTCATGTCATGGATTATAAGCTAGTAAGGTTATAGAACACATATCGTTACAACCAAACCTCGACTTGATTACAAGTATAAAAGATTGGCTAAGTGTATTTGGTTCCCTAGTGCACAAGCGTACGGCCCCTAGGAGTCGGCAATACCTCGACTTTAGCACCAAATAGGCTTGTCAGGCCCAAAGATCTAAGACGTCGCCAGGCTAGCAATAGTTAATGATTGTAAACAAACTATGTATCTCATATAAACACTTACAATACACAAATAACCATGACCAAACAATAAGTAGAATTGCATGTGCATTATAAGTCTCAAATGTTTAAACGTGTAAGTAATATAAGCATCATGTTTCACCCCAAATAAGTGTGAAATTATAAAAAGGGGACAAGGAAAACTCACATGATGTATAAGTGTATAAGATGATAATAAGAATTAAATGACGTTCCAACGAGTTCCTTTACAAGATACCTAAACGTATATATTTCAAGATTAAGTTTAGCGATAAGATTAACGTTTAAATGTGAATTAGGGTTTTGATAAGAATTTGGGGTTCTTATAGATATATTATGCATTTTAATTGTAACAACCATATATTTTCAAAAGAATAATATATGTAATATTTGGGTAACTAATTTAAAGAAGTAATAAGCTAAAAACAAACTAAGCTTTTGTAATTATTTGAAATACTCTTGCTTATTAGTTTAGAAGTGACTTTTGCTATATTAATAATTTTAATAGTTTAAAACTATTATCTAAAGTTTATATTTACAAAAATGATCTAATTTTTAAAGAAAACAATTAATTTATGTTAATATATTTTTAAAAATAAATTTGCAGAAGTAATTTGAGTAATTAAAAAAATGAACTAAGTTTATAAGTATTTTTTATAATTTTTAAAGATTTTTCTATATTTTTTTAAGGCTGAAAAAGCCTAAAAAGAAATGTTGAGGGGGCCCGGGTTCGAACCCGGGACCTCAAGGATAGGGGTGCAGTGTTCTAACCAGTAGGCGCGGGCGCCCAAGCCTGTTAGAACTCAGGTTTTAAATCTTAAATCCCAACTTAAAATAAAAATCCCCAAATCCCATATGAACCCTAGATTCATCTAACCCAAATCGAACCCCAAATCGATTATGATAACGAAATTAAACTTGAATATAGCTTCTGTAGAGGGTCTTGATTTAATATCCCCAATCAATTGCAGGTGATAGTGTGGAGAAAGAGGGGTTTGGTTATGGGAGAAAAGCCGCGAGTGTGGTTAATCGTTTTGGTTGATTTCAGGTGTTTAGGTTGAAATTGTACTTAGAAATCGATTAGAAACGTCTAAACAATTGTGTGGGTTCAATTAATTTGATAATTATTAGGTTTAAATGGTCGAACGTTGCGGGTTTATGATCGGCCGTTACCCGATCATGTATCCACTCACTTCCGATGTTAAAGACCAATTAAGGTCCTTTAATGGGTTCGAATCATCTCCACGAACCTAACTGGAACGGTTAGGGACCCCAATTTATTGAATTTAAGCGTGTATAGAGGTGGCCGGAGTCGGCCGGAGGACCTGCCGACGGTGGTCGGAAACACGGGGAAAGGGCGGTGGGTTGGGTTTTGTTTTTAATTAATTACAGAAATGGTCCCTGTAGTTTTATAATTATCACTTTATGCACCAACTTTGTATTTTAGGTTTTAAACATTGCATTTTGACCCCCTTAACTTAGTATTTTTTATAATTTATTAAGTATTTAATCCCCAAAGATTAGTGTTACTACTATTATTATTATTATTATTATTATCATCATTATTATTATTATTATTATTATCATTATTATTATGATTGTTATTATTATCATAGTTGTGATTATTATTTATCTTAATTGTCATTACAACATATATAATTTATTAATAACATTAGTATCATTAGCTTTAACTATTATCTTAATTATTAATTTTTGACATTTTAATAACAAATTAAAACCAAAATTTAAAAGATAACACAATTAACCCACAATTACATATAAAACAATAATGACCCTTAAAAGAAACTTAACAAAATTAACTTTTAATTAACTTAAAATTACAGGATGTTACAATACCTTTCGAAGTACGTTCTCACCTTCAAACACCAAAACCCTAATTAACACAAATCTATGCAACACCAACACATAACTAGCATATGCATACCTGAGCGGCAGTGACACGTAAATGAGGATTTTTATTGTGGAACACTAAAACAACGATGAGCTAAACAGGGGTCTGAGATTGCCAATTATGTGAACAACCGAGCAGGGGTTTGCAATTTGTTCAAAGAGAAGGAAAATTGTTTGTGGGTTCGTTCATGGCTGCTTGGCGCCATCGTTAATGTGAAAGCTGCAACAGGTCATCGGAATTGTGTATGGGTGGCAAAACAAGCCCATGTTATTTATTTTGGGTCAAACTGGGCATTTGTTAAAAGGAAACTGGATGGTACTGGGCTCAAAATTTTTATTAAAGGGTCAGAATGGGCTGTAAATATTATTTGTATAAATTATGCGGGTCAGGATGGGCTGTGTTAAAACCATCAGCCATCAGTCCATCACCACCACATCTTCTATGCGAATAAACTCCTCCAGAGTCCAGACCTCCACCCTCCGCCTGAATTCACACATCTTTGTTGTCCACCGCCACCGCACCACCACCCCCGCCGCCGCCGCCACCACCACCACCGTCACCAACCGTCCACCGTTTACCATCGCCTTTTGCCCACCGCCATCTGCCCATCTCCATCTTCCCATCGCCAAAATAACCATCGATTTGTGTTCAAAGCTTTGCCAAGAACTGAAGAATTCACCATCGATTTGTGTTCACAGCTTCGCAAACTGCCAATTTCATCTCAAATCAACATCGCAGCAACTTTTGGGTACAACTACAATTGTTTAATTCTATGAAATTGCTTAATTTTGTTTTTGAAATTGCTTAATTTTGTTTTATGAAATTGCTTAATTTCATCTCAAATCAACATCGCAGCAAGGTGACGTGTATTTGTGAAATTGGATTTAGAGTTCATATCTATGAAATTGCTTAATTTTGTTTTTGAAATCGCCATCACAAATTCGAAGGCATCGCCATTATTATTAATTTTGTTTTTGATTCTTGACTAGTTTGCTTAATTTTAATTTTGAGTTTTGTTAGACTAACTGATTGTTTGAAAATTGAAATGTTAAACTGTATTTGTGAAATTAGATTTAGAGTTCTATGAATGGTAAACTATTTGAATGGTAAAATATATTTAACAGGTTATAATGGGTAAAAAAAATTAGGCAAACTAAAAAATTCAAAAGCGGGTCAGGATGGGTCGTATGAACATATTTAACGGGTTACAATGGGTAAAAAGAAAGGCATGGGCTGGCCGACTTTTAAGGGCGTACAACTTGAATCGAATCGATTTTTGAAGTTCATTGGTTTTTATTATATTGTTCATATTTTCATCTTTTTGGTAGAAACTTCAATGATATGCATCTTTTGTATGTTAAAACGCTGTTAGTTTACTACTTTATATGGAGTTTTATCAATGCTTGAAATAACTTTTATTTGTAGTTTATATATTTTTATGGTGTTTGTTGAAAAATTGAAAATTTTGTAATTTTTTGATACGACCCATCCTGACCCGACCCATATTGACCCGAACCCATCTTGACCCGAACTCATCCTGACCCGTTTTGACACAAACCCGTTCTGACCCGAACCCATTCTAACCCAAACCCGTTTTGACCCGATACCCAACCCGACCCGACCCGCCCATTTTGCCAGGTATAGAATTGTGGTATGTGGTTGGTGAAGCAAGAGATGACGTGGGAGACGCTTTGATTCATCATTGATCATCATTGTGGTATGTGGGTTTGTGGATTTGCGCCTTTTGTGAAAAATATGATTCAATTAATGGATTTTAATGTGGATTATGAAGCCCCCAATGCCCCACATATTTTTTCTTAAAGAAAATTGGGGCCTAAATTAAGGGGCCTCAAGCTCAATGCATCCCTTCTATTTGTATAGAGTCAGCCCTAGTTGTAAGATAATGTTCATGTGGTTGATGACACGTTCGCAAATTTTATTACGATGACATTAACATGCGCGCGCATTATGGCGTGACCACACATTTATGAATTTCGTTTCACGCATTGCAACATGTAATTTAATGCAATTATCTAGTGGACATCGCAACATAGCCGTAATATGAAATTAACGTTATAGGTGCAAACTTTGTTGCGCACGTTGCCTTGATGACAATAATGTTCTAAAACAATATAATGTTTCACATGTGGTGACATAATATATTTTAAAAGTAATTTAAATAAAAAGATACTAAGAAAAGCAATAAAACTAATTAGTAAGAAAAGAAAAAAATAAAGCTAAAAGAGCCTAAAGTAATAAAACTAGGAGTATGTTTCGAAACCAAATGCATGGCTTTTGATCATCACAAAACAACCCCAACCATCTCAACCAACAAGACATTGCGATATGAAATCAAAAATAATAAAACTTAACCTATAAACAGTTCGAATAGAAGAAATAATTTAGAGGAGATTGACCAATGAATAGTTTAAGGTTTGCAACCCGAGTAAAGCCACTGCCAAAGGTCACCCGGGTAAAGCCAATGGCTAAAGGCCACCCGCTCCCAATGAACATAAACAGAATAACCCGACCAGCCCACCATTGTAGGGGAACCACCGACCAAAGGCTAATTGTGGTAAAACCTGTGGTCCATCTAAAACATATTGTACCAAGTGAGACTCAAACTAATGACATTCACATGGAAATGGTAATTGTGGTAAAACCCATGTTTGACACAATTCCTTTAAATAGATATCACAAGGTACACTGGTTCAAAGCAACGTATTGCCAGAGAAAGAAGAATTGTAACCGATTTCGGAGCTGCAGTCGTGATTGGTTTAAAAAATTTCCAACCCAGAAACCCGTTTGCATTTGTGTCTGCAAGTCGCGCGGACGACGCATTGGTTCAAGAAAATTTCGACACAGAAAACCCGTTTTCTGCACCCTCTGCGTGCAGGTAGATGCTATAGTAAAACACAACATATGAAATTAATATGCCTTGAAGGCTTATACATATAAACCAATTAAATATTTGTTCCACACCAATACGAGACTATATAATTTGAGATTTCTACTTTTTATTCAATTTTCATGCCAACGAAAAATACCTTCCTTGTGGTTAAAAAAACTAATATTTCGGTCGTTGGATCACTGTAATGGTCCCACCGATTCACCTATCACAAACTTCAATTTACCTTATCCAAACTTTCTCTCCGGCAGACAAAAGAATTTCATTAATTTTTCATGTAAACCTGAAAAGAAATTGCAATGTAGTTTTCAGTTGGAACTTTGTTAAATTTCCATATCTACTTTTAGTTTGATAACAGAATTTTGATGGAAAAAGACCCCTAAAGCTTTTTAACATAAGATTGAAATTCATAAACCTTAACACAACTCATATATTTATTTGTGTTAAAGTAACTATCCTTAATCCGAGTGTATATAATGATGTAATCTGACTCTGTAACTCACTTTTATAAACACATCTAATAGGTTGTAAATAGCTTGTAATCATGCTTTAAACAAGCTTATAATAAGTTGTATTAAAGCTATAAACGGCTTACATTAAAATAAGAAAAGTGGCAAAGCATGTGTTGCTTGAGGATAACTTGTGAAATGAAAAATCTAGAAGTCAAATGAAAAGCCGACTCCATATTTTTCAAAGAAGAAACCAATTTTAGATTGCCACACCACCCAAGTCTTAGAAGTTATTTTTGATCAACGGAAACTCACACACTTTTAATCTATACTATTTGCATATATATGATTGGACGTAAAAACTCAACCTGTTAAAATATCATTAAGGTAAATACTAAATACACTCATGTCCCACGTCCGTCTTATTAGAAGTTAGGTTACCGATTTTAAGTCCCTTCTAACCTCCACAAAGGGTAGGAGTCAACCGTTTTGAATTGGTCAAGGTGAGATAGAAGGTGGTTTCCACTTTGAATTCTTCTTCGTCTTTGGCAACCGAAAAAGCCGCCCCTTTGCATTACATTATATAGTATATATTCTCCCTTGTTCATTCAATTTCAAACCCAAACAAGATTCATTTCTGGGCTTCAATTCTTTTCAAAAGCTTTTGTGATATATTCTTCTTATTCTTGTTGTTGTTGTTCATAAGAAAAGAAGAGAAGAAAATAACATAAAATAGAAAAGATGAGTAGTAGTGAGGGGAGTTTGGATAACCCAGGGGTGATGGAGGTCACCGGGAGGGTCCTGATTGGCACCATCATTGCTCTGGTGGTGGTACTCGTCCTCGTCTTCTTGTTCCACATCTACGCCAACTGGTCGTGGCACCGACGTCAGCAGGCCTCCCTCAGCCGCCGTCCCCAAGACCACCACCACCACTCCACCGGCGTAACCGTCCTCAGGCGTGGCCTCGACGCCGCCTTCCTCAACACCTTACCCCTCTCCCACTTCGATCCAAAACACTTCAAAGACGGGCTTGAATGTTCTGTTTGTCTGTCGGAGCTCGAACAAGGAGAAAAGACTCGAACTTTGCCTAAATGCAACCACGTGTTTCATGCCGAATGCATTGACATGTGGTTTCACTCCCATTCAACTTGTCCCATCTGCAGAAACCCTGTTGCAGACCAAACCCAAATTTCAGTCGAGAGCTTGCTAGAAAATCATCAGTCAATACAACAAATAGACAGTGGGGATTCACACACTTTCCCAACAAATGTTTTGTTTTGGGGTGATGAAACCGAAGTTAGCACTTTGACTTCTCAACTGGTAGAAGCCAGTAATAATAATCAAACTCCAGCTAGTAATGAACAACCTTCATCATCAGCATCATCAGCAGAGTGCACTAATAATGATAGATTGAAGCCGGATTTAGTAATTGACATACCAAGGCATGCCGGTGAAGAAGAAGAAGAAGAAGAAGAAGAAGGTGAGCAAACTCCAATTATGAGATCATTAAGGAGAATTTTGAGCAGCAGCACAAGGTTTAATCCTTTTAGTCCTCGCAATAACGTTTCTCAACAAGGACAAAGTTGATCAAGGATTATTCAAAATTTTTTTATATGTGCAGAACAAGTGGTTGGTTTGAACATCGATCGGCTTAATTAGAAACATGTTCACAAAACCTTTTTTTTTAATTTTAAAAAATGTGTAGATATCTGTAGTTAGTTTGGTTCATAGGAAATACACCCTCTCCTTCTGCAGAAGAGTGGTAGCGATTAAGTAGAAATATTTGTTGGTTTATTCGTTGTAGTTCTCCATTTCAAAAAGATCATATGTTATGGTATACGTCTTTACAGTACAATACAAAATTCATTTAGAGTAAACAGTAAGTAATTGCTTAGAAAAATAAAGACTATTTCTCAAGAATTGACGCATTGCATTTTTTGTTCAATTAATGTGCCAAGTTGTCGCAATCATTTTTAGTCAAGCCAATCCTAATGAAGGCCGTGTGATGAATTTCTTATTTTATGTAATAATAATAATCATTGGATTCTCATCTCATTTAGTTGAGAAGAAAGAGATTAATTATTGTTTATTTGTATATTTGGTGTTCGCTGAAAAAGTATAAAATTTTAATATTTATTGCTATTAACTTTTTAATATTTTTTGAAACTGGTTGTGAGTGAAGTAAAAAAATATAATAACAAATGTAAAAAATATTATTTAAATAAAAAGAAAAATAAAACAAATTTTTTTAATATAATTATAAAGATATGAATGAAGAATAAAATAAGAATCCTTTTAGTGTAGTATAGTATAATAAATGTTCATGTTAGAAATAAGCTGCTAATGTGGCCTTGACTTTCATTTGAGTAACCTTACTAATACAATATAACACTTTGAGTAACCTTACGACACAACACACCCCTCATAATTACTTCATGATAGACCGATAGTAATTGTAAATATAAATATGAATTAGTTTATGGGGATGTTTAAGATTTTTCTTTAAGTACTATTAAAGAATACAAGAAGTTTTCAAATTTAACATGTTGTATATGTATCTTTTAAGCCTTCTTAAAAGTATAAATGAAAGTACATCTATGCTTACATATTTCTTGTTTTCACCCAAATAAATAGTATGTGTGTAATTATATATATTATATATAACCCATTTAAAGTGTCGATGGGTGCCCCACCGACTGCCACGTGTCATCGTCTTATTGATGTATGACTTTACTTTTTAATTTTTTGGATTTTACTGACTTTTCTTAGGTTAAATATGTTTTTTTCCCAATTAATAAATGAAATGGATGGTTTGTGTAGCGGTTAATT
Source organism: Flaveria ramosissima (assembly GCA_025215565.1). Taxonomy (NCBI): domain Eukaryota; kingdom Viridiplantae; phylum Streptophyta; class Magnoliopsida; order Asterales; family Asteraceae; genus Flaveria; species Flaveria ramosissima. The sequence goes on from CM046034.1 coordinate 445,551, forward strand.
TGTTCATTTTAACCCCGAGGATGTGGGTTCAAATCCTAAAGAAATTATATTTTATTTTTATGCTCTTTGCTTTTTCTTCTTCTTTGCTTACTAAACTATTTTTTTACTTTTCTTAATATCTTTTTAGTTAAATTACTTTTATTTTAAATATTATGTCATTTAAAGTTAAAGACAATCCTGTTTTATATCTTTGTTTTAATCTTTAAAAAAAATATTTCCTTCTAGCACGATATTGTCACCGAGGCAACGCTTGTAGCGAAATTCGCAGACACTTCGCAACACACGATTAACTATGTTAGTATCACAATACGGGTTAAACCGGGATGCGCGCGAGATAATCGCGTTAATGTACATGGCACAACATGTGTAACGAAGTTCGTAAACGCGTAGTCACGCCATAAGGTGTGTGTAAGGCTTATAGAAAGGCTGATGCACCCAAAACAACCCAAGTGCTTCCTGCATGCATGCACTTGGTACTTAGTAGAAGTTGCTTCGGAAGTTTCATACCCTGAACAAGAAAATTATTCTAAGTATGAAATCTTCTGAAGCCAAGACCAATATCTTCCGAAGCCAAAAGTGAAGTCTTCCGAAGCTTCAAAGACAAAGTCTTCTGAAGCCAATGAAGTGAAGATAGATTTCTTCCGAAACTTTAAAGAACATCCTTTCTCTGATGTACTTTTACATAAAGCTGACTAACTTTCCGCTGCAACTCTGAAGACTCACTAACTTATACAAGTTGGTGAAAGGTCCATGCTTTTTGTAACTGTATCTTGTGGTCTTGAGTATGGAACTTTCTACTTTATGTACTTTTGTTCTTTTTGTAATATATTATGATGTGAGCTATGGCATGACATAGTCACTAGTCAAAAGACAAATCTGTCTTTTGACTTTACATTGATCTTGTTGTTGTCTAGATTAGTGTTTCCAGCTAGCCTTTAAAGTATGGCCGGCTATAGGATGTAGTATACAGTATCTCAAGTCCTTATATCTTAACGTATGCTTTATAACAATGGTAAAAAGAACTTGAGAGCAATATACTATAATCTTGAAAACCATTACCTTGTTGTTTATTCTTAAGCTTCTATCTCTTGTTTTGCCCTCGTCAACTAAACTTTTGGGTGATTAGCCCTCGTTAGAGGTTGGCTGGAGGTTGGTCGGAAATGCGGGGGAAAGAAAAAGGGTGGGGGTTGGGTTTTGTAATTTTACACAATTGGTCCCTGTAGTTTTAATTATTATTATTTTATGTAAAAACTTTCATTTAAAGTTTCCAAATTGACATAAAGCCCCCCTGAACTTTATTAAACTCAAAGTTTTAAGTATTTTTCTATCTCATTAGTTATTTAACTTTTATAAATTATTATTCTATTATTATTATTTTATAAATTAAGTTATTAACTTTTAAATTAACAAAGAAACAAGCATAAGTAACCCACATAATTTCATTAATGACAAAAAGGGCCTTACAAGAATATAATGAAGTTAACTTTCATTTAACGAAAACGCGAAAGGTTATAAGTGACTTCAGAAGATATTTCAAAGTTTATTGAAAATTTTTCTTCGAAAGAGATTAAGACTTGGTGGTATTATTCTAAGGAGAATAAAACTTCCGAGACTTAATTTGCTCTAGGAAGAAAATTGTTCTTCGGAAACACATAAGTACTTATAAATTTATTTAAGCTTGATATTTTGAAAATTATATTTTGAAAATTTCTTCTGAAGGTAAATTGACATAAGTAGTTATTTGTTTTGATGACATAATTTTCTTCCGAAGGTAAATAGATATCCTCCGAAGTAGAAAGTGATCAAAATTTTCAAAAATCTAAGTAATAAAATTTTAATAGAATTCTTGCAAAGTAAACAAGGGATTATGATAGTGATGAAATAGACAAATTAGGACATACATATTTTAGAAATAATATTAATTAACCTTAAAGAAAATCTACTTAAAGTTAATCATCCCAATAGTTGATATAAGATATTTAAATCTTTGTTCATCAAAAGCTTTGGTAAACAGATCAGCATATTGTTCATTTGTGTTAACTTTGACTAGTTTAATTAATCTCTTTTCAATGTTATCTCTAATTAAATGATACCTGATGTTGATGTGTTTTGTCCTTGAGTGCTGCACAAGATTCTCTGTAATGAGATAACACTGTTGTTGTCTATGTGGATGGGAGTCTCTTTGAAGTAGAATTCATAGTCCAGCATCTGATTCTGAATCCAAAGCACTTGAGCACAGCAGTTAGCAGCATCAATGTATTTAACTTTAGCAGTTGATGCAGACACACACGATTGTTTCTTGCATTGCCATGAGACAATCCTTTCACCAAGGAATTGACATCCCCCCAGATGTAGACTTTGCAGTCATATTGCAGCCATCATAGTCACTATCTATATATGCATATAGGTTGAAGTCAGAATTGGTGATGAGGAAGAAGAGCTTGGTCCTATTCTCTCATTCTCCATTATACTTCTGATGAATGAGGGGGACATGAGACTAAAAGTGCAAAAACTATCAAAAATATGCACTTACTTAGTATCTAAGGTTAGTCACTTGGAATCTCAAGTGACTACCTTGCACAGCAACTTGAGATTTCTTATCTCAAGAAGCAACTAGCTGGGAGACCTTTAAGAAGAGCTCAACCAGGAACACAAGAACCTATGGATGTGATAGACCTAACTCCTAGCTCAACCTGCTAGATAATCAAATAACAAATATAAAACAACAGTAAAAAAAACATGACCTAGTAGGTAGTGTTTTTATTAAGACAACGATGAACCCATTGAAAGGGGTAGGTTCAAAACCATAGCGTGTGAGCAAAGACGACTGCATTTGGGTTCAATGAACTGTTTGTTACTCGTGTAAAGAGAACATAGGTATCCTGATGAATTGGTCGATAAAATGTCACATAAAAAAGAACCCAAACTTATATATATCGTATAAGCGACCCTAAATTAATGCATTTTAAAAAAAAGGTGAATAAGATAAGGTGGTATGCTTGCATGTATTGAGTAATTCTAGAATAAGGGTACACTCATAAGTAAATACGCACATATAATAATTCTTATTATCAAATACTACAATGTCATATGACAAAACACGATTAGTGTTTGGGTTGTGTGTTGTCCATGCACGGGAAAGCATGATACTCATCTGCCACTTGTATGTGACATTAGACCATAGATCAAAATTAAGGGCTCATGCCATGGTGAGAGTCAAACCAAGAAAATAATTAACCAATATGAAATAAAAACAAAAAGTAGTAGCACACATGTATGGCAATAGGATTATATATTATAAGATAGAAATTTAAGGTAATTAATTACTTGATTGAACCAATAACACAAAATAAACAACATACAAATGTTATAAAAGTATATAACAACGTACCAGTTTCACAAAATTAAATGTTTGTATTGATGCCATAATAGAAAAAAAAAACTCTCTGTAAATCACATTCTTTTAAGCATACCATCACACTTACCATGATTGTCAATATAAAATATAAGTCCAATACGTGAGGTTATCACAAGTTACAGCAACGTACAGTTGATCACGTGTAAATACAAGACTTGCAAAGTATGCACATATATTATTAAAAGTTTGCCCTTGACATTGTTAATAGTCATAGCACTGCAAAAATTTATAGGAGATTACCTTATTTTTAATTTGAGGGTGCAACATATAGAGATGTATGTCATGTCGATTCTTTCAAGTAATGCTTAACTAGAACGGCCAACATGTAGAAATGGGCATCATGTCAGTCCTTCCGAATAATGCATAATCTCTAATATTTGTACCTATATTAATCACAACTTCAATAATGAGATGACTATCTGATTTGGTCCATTACATATCCCTAGTTGCAAATTTATGTTGCGTAGCAGGATAATCGATGCACCGACCTTTAACTTTAATATATGATTGGGAATCCAGGAGAATTGCAACGTGTTAAGAATTTCACAACAATAGATCATTCACATTCATCTAGATTATTCATACTGGAAGATATGTCATTGGTACTTAGAAGCTCGTGCATTTCACTAGGCATGCTATGAAGTATGTATTTATAAATCTCATCAATGTCATCATTTGTTGGACATAAAATGCAATGTTCCTTTAGGTAGTAATGTCATTAAATTTGTTTGCTATATCATGGAACATATTACGTATAACAACTCTAATAGGATCATCAAAAACATGAATCAAAAGGTCCTCCGGTATATTGATCCATCTGGAATCATCCTCACATGCTAATGAAATGGTAGGAAGCTAGCAAGAGTGCATGCCTAGAAGCCAGTTATTATACTCTTATGTATGCGATCATTCTCACTAGTATGTGGATCATTGGCAAACACATGTTAGTTGTTAATGTAAGCACCCTACATGCATGCCAAATAGTTTAGGAGATATGAGTCACGACTAAAGAAACAATCTCACTACGCGACACATGGGAAATAAGAATAAGCATCTGCCAAAAAAACGTTCGAGAACCATAACTTTACCACCAGAAACTCGATTTACAGCACCAATTTTGATTCTTGGTCATCAAGTTTAGATCCGCTGATCCACAGTCTATTACATATGTTTGATTTTGGGTGTGGGGTTTGTTGAAATATGTTGTTCAAATTGTAATTTCTATACAAACGCATAAATAGTATTACATTTTTTTTTATTATTATATTGTTTTGTGCTTATGTGCATGTTGTGTGTGGGTTGCTGAGCTAAGGGTTGTTGAGGATTAAAGGATTTACCGGCTGTTCTGATTGCACTTCTGGTGTCTGGATCAACTGGAAAGCTAGGGTGTACCTGTTCAGGACCAGGATACAATCTATTTTCTCTATGAACAACACAAGCATTTTGTTGGGTATGGATGCTTTCAATTTTCATATCGATAGTATATATGAGGGTACGTCTTGAAGGTCTGAAGGGTCATTAGATCTAATTTGGCTTCTTGCACACGCTCTCATCTCTCTCTATCTTTCTAGGATTTCATCACATTGTTGAACACCAAAGTTTAGTATTCTTTTTTGATTTAAAATTGTATTGATCTTCTATCTTTAATCATCATATCTCTTATTATTATACTGGTCGATTTCTATTTTTTGTTTAATAATATTTTGGGTGGTTATTGAGATTTCATAGTTTTGTTGAAAAATGGTCATTTACCATTTTTTGACAATATGTTTCGATGTCACTGTAGTTATTACAATTGATTTTGAGGAAATTAATTATGAACATGGACTGATAACATAACGACAACTCTACATGATCGGTACTTAAACATTTATAATACGAGTACCAAACGTGGGGGACCAAAGATGTACATACTACTAATAGGATGATAATTTACTCACATTTGTCCTCTTCGTTTAATGTAGAATGCAAAGCTTGATCAGTTCGGTTCGCACACCTTTCATAGTTCAAGATCTCAAAATTTGCTACTTGTGGTGTCTGATCCCATTGTTAGAATCTTGACACCTTTATTAATTAATTACTGTGAAATTAATGTAAGCTAGAAATGCATGGTGATTATTTTTCTTAAAAATAACAAGATTAGGTAACAGAAATCACACATGTCACAAAAGGAATTATCTAAGGTAGTGGACTGTCCATCATGTCGATCTCATGTACCTTAAATACGACACTTTCCTTTAGTTCATCAACATACACACACTTTATTTGATCATATCCATAATCAAATTCACAAACAACTCTCCAGAATGCTCAAGTTCAACTCCAAATCTCCAAACAAACCACCACTACTACTATCAGTATTTCTTTATGCACCATTAATACTGCTAACTTCTCCTGTCCATGGAAGCACACACCTTTCATCCCTAATCAAATCCTCATGTGCCACAACCTTGTATCCACAACTATGCTACTCCACCATCCCACTTACCACCACCGCAATCACCACAAAGGACTTGATCGAGATCACCCTCAACAAAACAAAGGACACCATCCAAGCCAATCTTGACACCATCAACCACCACCTGAGGGCCAAGGCCATTCTCGGGGGACGCGCCAAAACCGCTCTCCAAGACTGCCTGGAGCTGGGAGCTGGAACCCTACGACGGCTCGACATGGTGATCCAACAGCTCAAGAAACCTGTTGGGCAGCATGCTGACGACGATCTCATCAAAACCTTTATGAGTAGCGCCATCACCAACAAGGAAACGTGCTTGGAGGGGTTGTCTCACGACGCACCCTCCAGGCTGCTGCGGAAAGTGGTGAAGAAAGGTCAGGAGGAGGGAGGAAAGATGTGTAGCAATGTGCTGGCCATGATTAACAGCATCACGGATCAGCAGGCGGAGAGCGACATAAGAATGGTGGTTAAGGATGATGAGATGTGGCCGGAGTGGCTCTCTGCGGGAGACAGGAAGTTGCTGCAGTCGGGGACGGAGACGCCGGACGTGACGGTGGCGGCAGATGGTAGCGGAGATTATACGACGGTGGCGGCGGCCGTGGAGGCAGCACCATCGAAGCTTGAAGGTAGCAGGTATGTGATAAAGATAAAGGAAGGGGTGTATAGGGAGAATGTGAATATTCCAAGCAGCAAGACCAACTTGATGTTCATCGGGGACGGAAGAAGTAAAACAATTATCACGGCAAGCGAGAGCGTTGCCGGTGGTAACACTACCTTCAACTCTGCCACCGTAGGTTAGTCGATCAACTAAACCTACTCTTTATATCCCATCCAATGTTTAAGCTCAAAGTTTGCGCATTTAACTAAATTCTAGCCGAGTTCTTCAAAACCGACTAAAATCTAGCCTGCAAACTGCCAAGGCAATTAAAAAAAATGGCCCCGTGACAACCTTTTATTTTTTGTAATGATTTGACAAGTAAAATTTAGCCGGGTTGAAAGAAGCCGGCTAGATTTTAACCGGCAAATAGACATGACTTGTTTTGATTGGTTGGTTTTGTGGCTCCATGTGTTTTTACTCTTTTTTGTGCCAGCTTTCCATGCATCTCATCGGGTTAGCTGAGTTTCTTGGGCTTTCAATAAAATTTTGCTGTTCAAAGAAAAAAAAAGAGCTGAGTTAACTTAAATTACTTATATTGTGTGTTTATTTTGACTACTTCGGTTATTTTCCCAAAATTCACAACTTTCAAGTTAGATACTTTCGTGTCTCACTCTTCAATTGCTTTCGTTGATAAGTAAGTTACAAACGAGGTTCTATTTAATTAATTAAGCGACAATTATTGCATTGAAGGTTAAAATAAAGCAAATGATTGATTATATGACTCAAGAAGGGATTGCCATATGTGAAAATTAAGATATTATATTATTAATTAAGGTTTATAAGCTTTCACATTAAAATTTTACTTTAAAAAGGTGGAATATATTGGGAGGATAAAACATATAATAATCTGGACGTTAGGTAGATCAAAGAGAGAATCGGATGTATAATATCACAGTTGCGATGCCTATCTTCAGTTCTAGTTTTAAATGATATTTATTTATTTACTTAATAAATGATTATGCATGTATATGTATTTGTTTACTGAAGAGATCAGTAATCCAATCGAAAGAAATACATTTCAAACACTTAAATTTAAAAAAATAAAGAAAAAAGTAATACTGAACTTGCTCCACGCCCCGCAGCAGATTTATATATTATTTGCCGTACATTGATTGGATTAATATAATATTTTGATGTGAGGATATTATTATTTTATTTTATTTAAGAGGGAGAAAGGCTTGCCTTTTCTTTTGATTTCTTTATTACGAGACATGAATTATCAGTAGGTGGACCTACTTATGCACTCGCAGCTGCCTTTTACTTTTTATTTTCACCTACTTTCAATATTTTGCTTTCTTCAAAATAAAATCACTTTTCGCTTCAAATTATAACCAATCAATCTGTTGAAATTTCTGGTTCAAAAAAACTATAAAATCACTTTCACTCTCAAGTATTTGGTTGTTGAAGGACATGCATCATGCATGCATGGTGGATAAAATTAAGTATGGCTTTAAAAAGTAAGTTTAGAGACATAAAAGTTATCTATCTATCTATCTGTCTATATGGAACTAATTAAGTAGTTATTGTTTGTATTTTAATTATGCATATACCATATATTGTGTTTAACATATATATATATATATATGATGGAGTAAGTAAATTCATGTGGCAGCTGCGGTGGGTGATGGATTCCTGGCCCGAGATATTACATTTCAAAACGCAGCGGGACCGTCTGGGGAGCAAGCGGTAGCACTACGTGTGGGGTCCGATTTGTCGGCATTCTATAGATGTGGCATGCTAGCGTACCAAGACACCCTCTATGTCCACTCCAATCGCCAGTTTTACTACGACTGTATGGTGGTTGGCACCGTTGATTTCATATTTGGCAATGCAGCAGCCGTCTTGCAAAACTGTGACATTCAACCCCGTCGCCCCAATCCGAAGCAAAAGAATATGGTGACAGCTCAAGGGCGGACGGACCCCAACCAAAACACGGGCATCGTGATTCAAAAATGCAGAATAGAGGCAAATGCTGAATTGAAACCTGTTCAAGGGAGCTTTCCAACGTATCTGGGGAGGCCGTGGAAGCTGTACTCGAGAACGGTGGTAATGCAGTCGTCGATCAGCGATGTGATCGAGCCCGCAGGATGGTACCCGTGGGACGGGGATTTTGCACTTGACACGCTGTACTACCGGGAGTATGAAAACACAGGAGCCGGGGCTGACACGTCAAACAGGGTGACATGGCCGGGGTGGGGTGTCATTACAGACACCGCAGAGGCCCAGAGTTTTACTCCCCGAAGCTTCATTGACGGAGCCACTTGGTTGCCCTCAACTGGCTTTCCTTACTCGCTTGGTTTGTAACTAATTAATAATTAATGCTTGCTACGTGGGCTTGTGTACGATGTAATGGTATAGTAATAAGTTTGGGAAACTATTTTCCTAATAAAAGCCCTTGTGCATGGATTGAGCTATGTTAATTTGGGATGTATTATTCTCAATATTTTAATTTATTGGATGACTTCAATAACAAATCCATCTTGATCACAAGACGAACTTATTCCATGCTATGGGTAACGTGTTTGAATATATGTCGCTTTTATTTACATTTCTAAATAATTTTTCTTAATCAAGTTTTTGAAAACCTGCCACCCCCAAGTAAAAATTAATTTATTTTAAACTACATATCAATGTTCAAAAACGTTTAAGATTTTATTTATTTATGTTTTTGAGCAGCAGCAGCAAGCAAAATATATATTAATAATCCAAAAAGCCACCCCCAAGTAAAAATTAATTTATTTTAAACTACATATCAATGTTCAAAAACGTTTAAGATTTTATTTATTTATGTTTTTGAGCAGCAGCAGCAAGCAAAATATATATTAATAATCCAAAAAACCACCCCCAAGTACGATAGTTTCTAGCAAGGAGCTAAAATAGAACAAAAAACACAAATAAAGGTTACATATATAAAGCCAGAATTAAAAGAGGCCCATGACTCTCAAACAAACGTTTCTTTAGTAGCCTTATAGAAAGCTACACCGTTTAACATCTTCCAGGAGACTTGGTTGTAAATGTTTCTAAGGACTGTCCTTTCCATGTGCATCCCTTCTTTCCGATAACAAGATCGATGCCAACTCCTGTTTTTTATAATAATTGGAATTAAATATTTTAATTTTTATAACCTATGTTGCATAACACGGGTTACACCCACGATATTAAATTCATGTTAGACTATAGTTAATCGCATGCTCTTTGGGAAGACGTGCAACCTCTTTTAAGAGATCCATATTGTACATGAATACTCAGTCCGAATCACATTATTCTTTTATTCTTGTTCTTTTCTTTTATTTCTGTTGTGGAGGTGGTATATTTTGATTTTTTCTTATTGTAATTTATTTTTAATTGTGTTATACATTAATATAAATGCTTATTACTACCATCTTAAACCGTATTTTTTCAACAAGTTAGTTTGTAATTTGCATAGATGATTCTAACAATTTTGTCCCAAAGCAGTTTTATGTTATAATAAATCATTATTGTTCTCTGTTTTGTTTCAAACAAAATTTGTTCTTTCTTCAAAACAAATTCTAAAATAAAACATGTTAGAACTTTTTTATTTATAAAACGTATTCTTTTGAAAAAAGTTTCTAGTTTTGTATTTTAAATTGTTCAATTGGCAAGTTTTAGAAAAACAAGATGAACAACACAACCAAATTAATTCCTTTGACTGCTAACCTGATTGTTGTCAATCACGCTGAAACTGGCCAATTGTTCACAATGATATAACATCTCGCTATTCACTAAACAAATGTAATGATCACCTTCTTTGACATACTATGTCAAGATATATTGTCTTCACACTTCTTCACACATTCACTATATTTAGATAGTGAATCCTAACACTATATCAATATAGTATTTAAGCATTCATAAACTAATACGATATCAAACTAGTGTTTTACTCACTAGTAAGAACACTCATGAACCCCTACAATAATGTAAGAATGTAATTGTTGAATGATTTCTTCTTTCTGCTCTTGCTTGATCTTTGATATCTTCTTCAAATTGATAAAATAAAAGATAAAGGTCGTATAAGACTTTATTAATAGACCAAGACTCAAATTAAGGAGGGATGCACATTGCCTAAATATAGTATATCCCACGATTAGTGCCAACGATTGTGGACTGTGAGTTTTTTTTTCAAAACGGTAGTGATGGAAAAATATTTACCAAAATGGTTAATTTGAAAAATATTTATTAAAATGGGTATTTTTTTCTATTCTAAATAATCTATTAAATTCTTTCTTTTTATTCTTTTATTTAATCATCATCTTCGAAAGGTATGTAGGTATGTACGTACATATATTTCAATGAATCATCAACATCATCACAACAAGTACTATGTGTATATGTTCTTTTCTTCAAGTATACGATCATCTCAGTAACTGTATATATGCATATGTTCATCATGGGTAGGTACTAGTTATATATGTTTGAATTTGGCTCTGTAAATCACATTGGTTATATTGGATTCGTTTTCAACCAAGACATTCATAATCATTAAGAAACTCGGTTCAGGTTCTTGTATTGTTTATTTTCAGAATCTAGTTCCGGGTAGGTCCGATCTAGGTCCAGGTCCATCGGGTCCAACCTGTTTGCTCAGTCCTTAGTCAATCTTCAATATCTCCATATCTCCACTTTCGTGTGTCGTCATCGATCTTCACCATGAAAGAAATATCTCTCTTGCAATGGTGCTTCATTAAGTTGACTCGTGGAAGTCCGACCATGGTACACCCTATAATCTTATACCCTTCCATATCTCCACTTTCGTGTGTCGTCATCGATCTTCACCATGAAAGAAATATCTCTCTTGCAATGGTGCTTCATTAAGTTGACTCGTGGAAGAAATAAATTCAATCCTATAATGAAAGCCTTTGCAATATTGAGACAAAATATGAATTTCAAGTGGTGTTGTATGATGCCAAACAACAACAGCTCCTATAAATCGATATCATTTGTTGATTTTAAACCTTTACTAGAAGTCTAGAAAGCTTTTTCAATGATTGCTGATTTAAACATGATACACAATCACAAACATGGATTTCGGTCTTTGTCATATGGTTCTATCAATCTAAATTTGTATGTAGGTCAATCGTACGGTAAATTTTAAGAAACTATAGACCAAGGTGAAATTCATACAAAATATAAGGATCACTTGAGTAATTTACTTCATAAGTAATAGAAAAACACCAATTTTAATAAATATTTTTTAAATCATTCATTTTAGTAATTATTTTTCTCGCCAATACTGTTTTGGAAAAAAAACTCTTTAGACTGCTCGTCCACACATAGATTGATATAAACTTTGAATTTGTGTGTAGTCGTCATCACTCGATACTTAACCTACCAAATATTTTCACAAATAAAAGATATGGATCTAATTTAAGCACTTATTTTCAAACAAATATTTGGGTGATTACTTTAACTTTATGTTTTTATCAAATATTTGATCCCTTTATGGTGTTTGTCTGCAAGAAAAGATTTGTGAAAGACTTACCACTAACGGTAGGGTTCATCCACATTTCAATTTCAAAAACAATTTTAAAAGGGTATTGATTAATTCAAAGGCTTATTTTAATACTTGTATTATTTTGGTGAAGTAAATTAGGTTATAAAAAACCATTAAGATTGGTTTATGTTGAAGTCTGAATCTTTCATGATTAATATCTTAAATTATGTTTTTAATGTGGATCATTTGAAGACTTGTAATATTTGCTTGTAATGTAACACTTGATTTAATGACTTAAGATGATTGACCAAATGGCTATGAACATGTATGTAACATGTACTCATCATTGATTAACTAGTAACATTTTGTTAGATCAAAATTTAATTGGTCATTATTAAAATTTTAAACAAGGTTAATTAATGTGTAATAATTGTTATCCCACCAATAATGATTTTCAAAGAACAAAAAAGTTGTTGGACTACAAGTACAATAATAATGATTGCCAAAGAACAATTGAAGTCATTGGATCGCAGTACAAACATGGAGGATGTTGCGACCAAAAATTTTATAGTAGCCCCTTTATCGTCGGTAGCAACTCAGTGTTGGTATCAATACTTAAATTACAATGCTCGGTAATTAAGAGTACACTATATTGTCTCCCGAGTGTGGTTGAGAAAACCCGACTATGGGTGGAAACACCACCCCGCAGACACGGTGAGGAAAAAATTATACCTAACCCGATGATTTTCCATCAGACTTCACCACCTCCTTTCTCTTCGTTTCTAGGTAAACAAGGGGGTTGCGAAGAAACTTGGATGACTCTGTGTAAAATAGTGCAGGATCGGGTTTTGTCACTTAATCACTTGTATTTCTCTCAAACTCACTTATAATATCACTCAAACAAGATGAAGCAATGCCTTTGACAAGAGTTGATAATAATATAATAAGTAATCAAAGCAACAAGCAGGAATATTTTCAAGGTACTTGTATATATTACTTCTCAACTCAAGATTACAAGACACTTACAAGCATGGAACATGAGTTACAATGAGAAACTATATATACTAGATCCTACAGCCGATTATACTTGATACCAGCTGGAAGCCTACGACTAAAGCATATACTACAATGCTATAGTTAAGGTATCTTAGATAAAGTATTATTTAAGATATGGTAGTCATGACATGTCCATGACTTACCTTTTGTCACCAACTAAAGATGGCAACTGTACTTAACATAAAAAGGTAAACAGTAGATTAAAGTATGGTCAACTACATGGCTTTTGAGAAAACGCCATGCAGTATCTCAGAGATTTGCAGCGGACTGTCAGACAGACCATACTTATGTCTACTGGATAATAGAAGTGTCTTCCGAAGGTTAACTGGCTTCGGAAGAACAAGTTCTTCCGAAGCCACTTATACTTCGGAAGATGCTTCTATGCTTCCGAGGCTTTGAGGACTTCTTTATACTTCGGAAGTTGACTTCAGAACTTTGTCTTCAAGTCTTGAACCTTCGGAAGTAGCTTCTTTACCTTCGAAAGTTGGAGTTCTCCTTCGGAAGTGTATTTTACACTTAAACTTCGGAAGACCTCTTTCTTCCTTCGGAAGTCCCACACTTGGCTTCGGAAGTCCTTTGTATGTAGTACTCAAAATCTTCTAAGTGATATGGTTTTGGTTGCAACAGCCTCTTATGATCCAACAAACTCCCCCTAGGCTGATGCTACCAAAACTTCACTTATCTCTACTTCTCAAAGTTTTCAGCACCAGGGACAAAAGATATTTGTCTGTCTCTCTGTTCTTCCCGGAAGTGGTGCTGAGAAGCTTGTACAAGTCATTCGTGGATAGGAGATCCAGTCTATCACTTTGAATGACATGCACTCTTTGTTATGACCCCCTAAAGAGAGTTAGTTGACGGGAGTTGTAGTCATACTCCCATCTAACTATGGACTCAAGTTCAGGACCTTCAACCATTTGAAGAAAGGCTTTGCCTTTGGTTGCTGATCCTTTCCTTTCCTCCTCCTCTCTCAGTTTTGACTCCTCTTCGACCTTGCTTCTTGCAGTGAGCTCGGCCATGTGAAGGCTGCCTAGATGATTTCTGATGTGAGCAGCTACTTTGGAGTTTGAGGGGTTGGAGAATGGTTTCTCTGCTAACTCAGCAATATCAAATCTGCTTAAGTGTAGCAGAGATGAGGCATTCAGCCTGTTAATCTCACCATTCTCTCTCTCAACAACAAAGTTGTGAGAAGAGTCTTCGAACCTCCACTGGACTATCTTCTTTCTAGGTACAAGAGATTGTCTTGGTACCCTATCTCCTTTCTTTGTGTCCAGCAGAGTCACCAGCCTTCTCCTCAGCTTCTTTTCTTCCTCATTCAATGTATCTGAATTGAGGCCAAAGAGTCTTGCGGCTTGGTCCAAAGTTCCTCTTGGCAGATCAAGAAACTCATCTCTTGTGAGGGAACTTGAGGATCCATCAACATAAGTCAGGTTGACTGTATCCTCCTCACATGAGATGTCGCTCAGAGTAGTGCAGTTGATGAGCTTGGTTTTGATCGCCTTGAATTCCTCCATTGAGAGATGTTTGGAAGGCTGAGGGGATGGTTTGATTGGTTGTTGGGTAGGTTTAGGAGGTTGGGTTCTGGGTAAGGTTTTAGGTTGGATGATGGGTAGTTTAGGTGGTTGAGGTGAGGGAGTTGGTAGTTGTGATGGTGTAGGTTCAGGGGTGAAAGGTTCAGGTTCAGTTTTGATTGGGAAGGGAAAGGGTATTGGTTCAGGTTGATGTTGGGTTTGGATATTTGGCTGAGGGGTGGCTTTGAAGGTCATCCCCTGTCCCCTTCTATACATCTCCTTTCTTCTCCCCGCACGAATGTCAGCCTTGATGTCACTGACATGTCGTTGGAGAGTCTTCTCAGACATTGGACCCACTTGCCTGCCAGAGAAGCCATGAGCTTTAAGATAGTTCTTCATCCAAGCTTTGTCACCTATCTTCTTGGCGGCAGACAGTCCAGCCTCTTCTTCCTTCTTCTTCTTCTCTACCAGCTTTCCCTTGCAGCTCTCTTTCTCTCCTTCTCCATTTGATCTTGCTCTTTGTTAAAGAGCCACAAGATCGTGTCACTATTGTGTGGAGACAACTCCTCTTGAGAGAATCCTCTGGAGAGTAGGAAAGTGATCCTTTCTCTCCTGAGCTGCAGATCAGCTTCTCTTTCTTTTCTCAGCCTTTCTTCTTCCAAGGCCAACCTTGCAGCTTCTTCTTTTTGCTGTCTTTGCAGCAAGGTTGCCTTTTCAAGCTCTATCAGCTCCTCTAATGGTAGCAGGAGTACATCTTCCGAGGCAGCCCCTAGACTGACAAGTCTATCAATTACCTCCACCCTTCTTCTATTGTTGATTGCCTCTTGGTTGGCTGCAGCTGCTTTTGAACTTGCAGCTAACAGTTTCCCAGTTGGCAGTCTTCCTTTCCTTTTAAGTTTCTCCAGCCTTTCTTCTTCCTGAAGCTCTTCCGAAGTCATCTTCCTTTTGCCTTTAATGTCTTCGGAAGTGCTAGACTTTGGTGGTTCTTGGGTAGAAGATTCAGGTTGGATGGTGGAGGTAGGAGCTGAGGTCAATGCAGATGTAATGGCTAGTGGTTGGCTGAGAAAGTCCTCCCTATTAACCTCAGATGCAAGTTCCAGAATTGCATCTGTGACTATTAGATCATCGGAAAGAGAGAACAGTCCTTCCGCAGCAGCAATTTCAGCTTCGGAAGTTTGTGTTGGTTCTTCCGAGGCTTCGAATTGTGCTTCGGAAGCCTGTGAAAACACACCTTCTGTCCCAACTGTTTCAGTTGCTGGGCCATCAGTCCTAGTTTCCCCTTCGAAATCAATCTCAGGTTCCACTTGGGCCTTAGGTTGACCAACTTCCTCAACAGTGGTAGGAGGTGCATTCAACCTCTGAAGCTCTTGAGCTCCAAAGTAAATCACAGACATATCCGGACTGGGTTGATCAATTAGGGACTCTAAAAGGAACTTGTTGAAGATCCTATTTAGATCCTGAAGCATCCTTTGATCCACTTGAAACACAACTGGAGGAGGCTCAGGGAAGATGGCAGCTTGTTGTCTTGAGCTCAAAGAAGTGAGAGCTTGACTGATGGAATCCTGTCTTTGGCTTTGTTCCTCAACATTCTCCCCCTTTTTGGTAGCATCATCTTGAGAGGTAGATGAGCTAGAGGAAGAGGTCAAGGAGACTTGAACTGGTACATGCCTAACAGATCTCTCAATCTGTTTCTCAGCTAGTTTGACCTTGAGACTTTCAATCTCAAGTTGCTGAGTGGCAGACCTATCCTCTAAAGTCTTAACCTTTGATTCAAGGTTTGAGACTTTAGAAAGTAGGTCTCTTATTGTGAGTTGCATTCTTCCCTCATCTTCTTTGGAAGAATCACGGGGAGATGAGGTAACATACCTAGTATGTTCATCCTCACCACCAGATGTGGTTTCTTGGCACCCTGGTTTCCCTTGCACAATGATGTCTCTTTCAGAGGCATCATAGGGCATGGTTGCCGTAGATTCAGTCTGACTATCGTTACCACTGTCCTGAGGATCCAATGAGGCTCCTTCAGTAGTGGCAGCTGAATCTACATGAGTCCCCTCCACATCAGTGGGACTCACCTCAGTAGGGCTTTGCTGGTGTGGGCTAGAGACAAGAGGTTTCTCTAGGCTCTGTTGATCCTTAATGGGGTGTTGTGGATCAACTTCATCGCCTCTGAGAGACATAGTCTCTTCACCAGCTCCGGTCAATAGGTCAGTAAAAGAAAAGGAATGAAGACCTAAGGACCCGGGACTTTGATCAATGTCAAAAGGCATTGAGCTGTCCCTTGGTGGCTGCTCAGGGGAGTATAGAGACTCACCCTGAGGGCTATCAGCTGGGATTATGGGCTCATGGGTCTGAGACTGAGGAGACTCAAGACCCATATTGAGGTCAATAGTGAAGGATTGGAGGACCTCTGGCTGAGTGGGAGCCCCTTGTTCCACTCTAGCCTTTTTGGTTTGAAGAGGAGGGGCTTGTTCAATCAGAGTAGATTGAACAAGGGTTCGTTTGGTACGTCTCTGATAGGTGACTGTGATTGGAGGAGAAGGTAGATTTGGAATGGTGAGGGTAGTTGCTGGTGTGGGTTCATCACCTGTGGGGATAACAGGGATGTCACCAGGAGCCATTGGCTCAATCATACCTGGAAGTAGTGCGGTATCCCTTCCAGTGTAGTTGGTAGACACTCTCTTCAAAACTTTGAAGATGGTGGCCTCATTTGGGGAGCAGACAGAGCAGCTGCACAGACAAGCTTACTCTGATCTAGCTCGCAGTTGATTATGTGCTGTAGAAATCTGGGATACATAAAGAATGTGTCCCTTTGCAGATTTCCCATGAGGTTAGTCAGCACAAACCTGGAGTAGTTGAAGCGCAGGCCTTGTACCAACCCATGAACTAGACACCCGAGTTCATAGGGAATTTGATCCCATCCCCCGGATTTGTTAGATAAGCAGTGAAGAACCACATGTAGCAGGAACTTCCACTTGTAGGAGAAGTTGAATTTGTAGACTGTAGACCTGCTTACATCTCCACCGTATCCCATTTGGAGATAAGAGTTATCTAACTCAGACTTGGGGAATTCCGTCGGTGCGCCTTCATCATGGAGCTCAAGATGCTCCCTGATGATTTGTTCAGTAATGACCAACTCTTGGCCACAAACACTTGACCTGATAGCACGAACCCCATTTAGGGTTTCAATCCGACCATTTGCCCAGAATTCGGACATTTGGTTGGTGTAAATGGTGGGGTTTACAGTCAGTGCTGTGTAGTATGAAGATTGGGCTAAGAAAGAGATAATATCAGAGAAGTCAGCATCCCTTGAAGAGTCAAGGAGTGCGACCTGGTTGTGCTGAGGGTTTAGAGCCATTTGAGAAAGATAGCAAAGGAAAAGTTCTTGAGAGAGGTAAATTGGAGAAGAAGAAAGCTTTTAGGGCAGTGAATTTGGTAAAAAGAGTGTAAGTGATTAACCGGAAGTATTTAAATGGGTGAAATGGCGGTTTAAAGGGTGGTTTGGATAAGATGATGTGAGGGTTCAGAGGATGATGTGACAGGGGCGGTAAGGTTAAGCCATTTAAATAATCCGACATCATTAACAAAATCTTTACTTTTTACAGAGTGGGGCCCAAAAGATTTCCGTTACACAGTAAAATCCTTCTTCCGAGTATAAGGTATTTCCGAAGGTAAAGTTCTTCCGAAGGCAAATGTACTTCCGAAGGTAAATAAATTGCTTCCGAAGATACATGTTGCTTTCAAGTGGAGAGTATTAAGTGCTTCGGAAGTAGATCTGAGATTACCTCAATCGCTTCTTCCGAGACTTAGTACACTTCCGAGAAGAAAATTATCCTATGAGAAATTTGCTTCGGAAGTTATACTAGATATCTTCCGAAGGCAAGTTTCTCTTCGGAAGAACTTATACTTAGTTAAATAAGAAAGGATCTTTTGTAACAGGGCTTAGATTGTATTGACATAAGACTTTACATATTGAAAAGGTTTTCAATTGAGATTAACTAGTCAATGTTTATCATCCCAATAGCTGTAATGAGATACTTAAATCTTTGTTCATCAAATGCTTTGGTGAACAAATCAGCATATTGTTCATTTGAATCAACTTTGATTAGTTTGATAAGATTTTTCTCATGAATATCTCTAATGAAATGATACCTGATGTCAATATGCTTTGTCTTTGAGTGCTTTACTGGATTTTCAGTGATGGATATAGCACTGTTGTTGTCAATGTGGATAGGAGTGCTCATGAAGTTGAATCCATAGTCAATCATCTGGTTTTGAATCCACAGCAGCTGAGCACAGCAACTTGCAGCAGCAATGTATTCAGCTTCAGCAGTTGATGTAGAGACACAGGATTGCTTTTTGCATTGCCATGAGATGATCCTTCCACCAAGAAATTGACATCCACTGATGTTGATTTCTTGTTGATGTTGCAGCCACCATAATCACTATCAGAGTAACCATAGAGATTAAAATCACTATTTCTTGGATACCAGAGACCTAACTTAGGTGCTCCTTTGAGGTATCTGAGGATTCTCTTGACAGCAATTAGGTGAGACACCTTTGGAGCAGCCTGATATCTTGCACAAATGCAGGTTGCAAACATGATATCAGGTCTACTTGCTGTGAGATACATCAGAGAACCAATGATTGCTCTATACTGATGTTGATCAGTATCCTCCCCCTCAGAATCAGGGCATAAATCATGGTTTCTGGGTATGGGTGTCTTTGCTGCTTTACAATCCTTCATATCAAATCTCTCTAAGATATCATTGACATACTTAGATTGATTGATGAAAAACCCTTCCTTCAGTTGCTTTACCTGAATTCCAAGGAAAAAGTCCATTTTTCCCATAGAACTCATTTCGAACTTCTTCTTCATAATGCTCTCAAAGTCTTTGCACATTTGGTCATTTGAAGAACCAAATATGATGTCATCGACATAGACTTGAACTAGCAAAATGTCTTTCCCAGACTTTCTGATGAAGAGAGTCTTGTCAATGGTTCCTCTAGTATAGCCATTCTTCAGAAGAAATTGAGACAATGTCTCATACCACAGCCTAGGTGCTTGGTGCAGCCCATATAGAGCTTTATCCAATTTGCACACATAGTTTGGATGCTGTGGGTCTTCAAATCCTGGAGGCTGGCATACATAGACTTCCCTATCTATATCCCCATATAGAAAGGCACACTTGACATCAAGCTGGTAGACAGTGAAATTCTTGGATGCAGCATAAGCAAGGAAGATCCTAACTGCCTCAAGTCTTGCAACAGGTGCAAAGACATCAGTATAATCAATTCCTTCCTCTTGAGTGTATCCTTGAACCACCAGTCTTGCCTTGTTCTTGATAATCAAGCCTCTGTCATCTCTTTTGTTTCTGAAAACCCACTTGGTGCCTATAGGTACTTGACCAGATGGTAGCGGACATAGGTTCCAAACCTTCTGTCTTTTGAATTGAAGCAGCTCCTCTTGCATTGATTCAACCCAGCTACTATCCTTTAAGGCATCTTCCACCTTCTTGGGTTCCATTTGGGATAAGAAGCATGAGTACAAGCAGACATTCCCATTGTGAGTTTGTCCCCTTGTTCTCACACCCTCAGAGACTTCCCCTATGATGTTTTCAGCTGGATGAGTATTGTGAATTCTAAGTCTTGGAATTACCTCCAGTTGCAAAGATAGGTCCAAGTTGGACATATTTTGCTCTGGAGCTTGAATACTTGGTCCAGCTGTTGTTTCAATCTCATTCAATGAGGACTGATTGAATGAAAGAGAAACATCATCATTTCTTTGCTGTGAAGCATCATTAACAGTTGCCTGTTCCTTCAAAATGCTGCTTCCATCAGCTTGGTGTTGTGTAGGATCACCTGAGGAGACTTGAAGATCATCAGGTGAGTCCCTTGTTGAAGTTCCACTATTTCTTGAAATGGTTATACTGTCAGATCTTTCAATAGTAGGAACTTGATTTGTTGTTCTTGGAGAACTTGGAGCAGGTCTGGGAAGCTCAAATAGTTGATCTTCATCAGAATTGCCTTGAGCACCTGTTCCAGCTGAAACATTCTCACAAGATGGTTTAGAATAGTTTGGAAACAATTCTAAATCAAAAATATGATCAGGGCCATTCCCCCTAACACAAGGAGTGTGCTCATTAACTACAATGTTGGAGGATTCCTCAAATTGTTGGTTTTTAATGTTATAAACCCTGTAAGCTTTAGAATGGGAGGAATATCCAACAAAGATGGCATCATCTGACTTTTCAGCAAATTTTGCTAAATTGTCTTTTGTGTTAAGTATGGTACACCTGCTGCCAAAGGACCTTAGAAAGCCAATGAACGGTGGCCTCTTGTTCCATAGCTCATAAGGGGTCTTTCCATGTGGCTTTACTACAAGAACTCTGTTCTGCACATAGCATGCAGTGCTGACTGCCTCTGCCCAGAATGTTAGAGGCAGCTTTGAATCAGCTAACATAGTCCGAGCAGCCTCAATAAGTGTCCTATTTCTCCTCTCAGCAACACCATTTTGTTGAGGAGTTCTAGGAGCACTGTATTGTCTGGCAATCCCTTTTGAGTTACAGAATGAGTCAAGAACAAAGTTCTTAAACTCAGTCCCTTGATCACTTCTAATTATTTTAACCTTGTGATCAACTTGATTTTCTATTTTAAGAATAAAAGATTTTAAAGTTTCAGCAGTTTCATCTTTAGTTCTTAAAAAGAATACCCATGTAAATCTAGTAAAATCATCAACTATCACAAGGCAATATGATTTCCTTCCAATGCTCATTATACTTGTGGGACCAAATAGATCCATGTGCAATAAGTGTAATGGAGTAGTGATAGAGTTAACAACTTTGGATTTATGAGAAGACCTGTGTTGTTTCCCTTTCAGGCAAGCAACACAGTTATCTTTGCAGAAAAATTCCTTTTTAGGCAAACCATGTACCAAGTTATTTTTAGCCAATTTATTCATTGTCTTAAAATTGACATGACACATTCGTTTATGCCACAGTGTTGACTCATCACTATCAGCTTTGGAAAGAAAGCATGATACTTCTCCCATTGGGGAAGCATTGTTCATATCAAGCTTGTACATATCCCCTCTCCTGGGAGATCTAAGAAGCACCAATTCCTGAGGAATTGTCATCCCAGGTTTGAGGATGATGCACTCATGTTCTGTGAAAAGCATTTGATGCTTTTGATCACAAAACTGAGAAACACTTAACAGGTTGTGTTCAAGCTGTTTGACAAAATTAACTTTGTCAACTTTTAACTTTCCGTTGGATATACTTCCTCTGCCAGAAATATATCCTCCGGCCTCACCTCCAAACTGGACAGGACCTCCATCATAATGTTGAAATTGTTGAAGGAGAGATCTGTTCCCTGTCATGTGCCTGGAGCATCCACTATCTACAATCCAAATGTTGTTATTCTTGTCATATGGATGTCCCTGCACATAAGGTGAGATAATTAGTTTTGATTGGAAACCCAAGCCTTATTGGTCTTGGGTTCTTCCAATGAAAGTGACATGATTGAACCAAAATTTATGCATGGGGGTTCAATGGATGTCTTTGAAGAAGAGGTTTGGGCTACAGCATCTTCCTTGATCTTCCATTCCATCCCTTGGTTGATCATAGAAGATGAGCTTGATGAAGCTTTTGTAGCTTGGCATTCTTCCGAAGCTTCTTTCTTTTCGGAAGAGACCTTCACCACCTTTTCTTCCGAAGCAGTCTTCTTCTGGGATGGTTTCAAGGGGACTCTTTTGTGAGTCTTTGCAGCTTTCACTTCCGAAGCCTTTTTCCTCTCGGAAGAAGAGTTTTCTTCCGAGACAAGCCTTGCTTCGGAAACAAGCTTTCCCTTTTTCAACACTTGAACCATCTGATATGGTCCAAATGTGAAACTTCCCTGACTCCTTCTCTTTTAACATTATTTGCATAATGTGTGCTAGCAGGATTGTAGTAACAATCTTTAGCCATGTGGTTTTGCAGAC
Source organism: Flaveria ramosissima (assembly GCA_025215565.1). Taxonomy (NCBI): domain Eukaryota; kingdom Viridiplantae; phylum Streptophyta; class Magnoliopsida; order Asterales; family Asteraceae; genus Flaveria; species Flaveria ramosissima. The sequence goes on from CM046034.1 coordinate 468,073, forward strand.
CACACATTATGCATGCAATGTTAATTTTCTGGGAATTGGAGGGTTGCTGTTTCTTGTTCTTTTTCTCCTCATCAGCAACCTTTCCCTTTAACTTCTGATCCTTTGGTAGGATAGGAGTACTGGTATTATACTCCTTTCCTGAATCAGAAGGTCCAACCACCTGGAATCCTGCTGATATGAATACACCCTTTTGCTTTGGGTCTATCTTCAGCTTGGATTCAGCCACCTTCTTGGCAGTTTTTCTGGCTGCTTTAGCCCTGCTTCTTCTGGCTTTGGTGGTCAGGGATTGATCATCATTGGTTTGGGAGGGCTCAATTACCTGTTCCTTCCCTGTGATGGTCATGGTTTCCACAGTTGCATCACTCTTTGACTCTTTACAAGGTGGGTCAACAGATGGAACCTCTTGCTCTTCAGTACCACATCTTGGTTGTCTTACAGACTCATAAGAGTGTGGTGGAGCAATTTCATTGGTTCCCAACCCACTTTTGTTTTGATAACAAAGTTTGGAGTGAGAGGATGATGCAAGTATGGCTTGGAAGTTTTGCTCAGCAATAGCATACTTCCTGGCTTGAGCCTCAGCTGTGACAAGCTGGGCTTGAGCCTCAGTCAATTTGGATATTAAATCCTTGATTTGAGTCTTGTAGTTGGTGTGTTCATGTTTTAAAAGAGATACAGTTTTCTCTAACTCCTCAATTTTCTTTTGGTAGTCAGATTCAGCTCTTTTAAAGTCAGATTTTAGCACATTTAAAGACTCAATATCGGATTTAATTCCATATTGTAGTCCTGGTACAACTTAACCTTAGCAATACAAGCAGGGGTACAGAGATGTTCATATACCTTATTTTCATCTGTTCCTGCCATGAGTGCTTGAGCAGGAGTCACATCTTGAACCATAAAGCTCCAGTCAACTTCTTGAGCCATAGCTGCAGTTTCAGTTGACTTCCCATTGGGCTTTGGTGTAGAAGGATGTGTGGAGGCCTGTGAGGTTCCCGGGTTGGACTTGGGAGCCTTGCATTCCCTTGCAAAATGGCCAAGCTGGTTACAGTTGTAACACTTAGCCTTGCTCTTGTCAAACCCAAACTTGCTAGTGATTGGGTTTTGAGGGAATTGCCTTCCAGTTCTCTTAAAGAACTTCTTCGCTCTGTAGGTAAGGAGAGCCATTTGCTGGACAATGTCCACATACTCTATGTCATCTGGACTGAAGCACTCAAGATCATCAAAGCAAAACTGATGATCATTGGAGTGTCCACTCCCTGAGACAAACGCACAGCCCTCCTGAAAGGAGCTTTGCTGAGCTTGATGAGACCTTGGAGTCTCAGGGAATGTGATGTAAGGCCCAGATGAACAAGATGGCTGCTGGGTGTATGACAGGTACTGTTGAGACTGGGAGATACCTGAGCCTTCAGCAACCATTAAAGCGTTGCTAGCAGGAAGGCTCAAGGGTCTGCTTGCTTGGTGACCCTTCTTGCTTTCCATTTCCAAACGGTATCCATCAAGGATCCCATAGAGTTCGGTCATGGTGAGAGTGTTTAAATTCTCTGTTCTCTTGATGGAGACACAGTAGAAAGTCCACTCATTGGGTAGAGCACTCATGAACTTTCTGGTAAGGTCTCTAAGTTCTTGAGTGATTCCCACAGATTGGAGGGAGGAGATAAGATCCATATACCTGAAATATTGCTGGCTAAAAGTTTCTCCAGCAACATAGGTGAAGTTCTCAAACTGCTGCTTCAGTGAGTCCTTCTTTGAATCATTAGAGCTTGAGTACATTTGAGCAAGTGCATCAAAGAGTTCTTTGGCTGACTTACAATGCTCAAACCCCACCATGATGGAGTTTGGGATTGCAGTCATGAGAACAGTCATAGCATTGCTGTCAATGTCGAGCTTCTTCCTGTCTTCATTGGAGTAGTCTTCAACAGGCTTCTCGATCATGGCACCGTTTCCACCAGCAACTTTTGGCTTGTACGGGCCATTAACGATGGACTGCCACATCTTGCTATCCTGGTATCTGATGAAGCCTTCCATTCTTCTGCTCCAAGACCTGAAGTTTTCAGGATCGATGATGGGAGCTTTGGTCATCGTTCCCATTTCAACTTCAGATTTGATGAGGGCCATTTTTGAGTGAGGTATAAGGAGGAGTGAAAAATTGATTGATTAGGATGGTAAGATCTCACAATCAAGAGCCTAAAAAGCTCTGATACCAATTACAGGATCGGGTTTTGTCACTTAATCATTTGTATTTCTCTCAAACTCACTTATAATATCACTCAAACAAGATGAAGCAATGCCTTTGACAAGAGTTGATAATAATATAATAAGTAATCAAAGCAACAAGCAAGAATATTTTCAAGGTACTTGTATATATTACTTCTCAACTCAAGATTACAAGACACTTACAAGCATGGAACATGAGTTACAATGAGAAACTATATATACTAGATCCTACAGCCGATTATACTTGATACCAGCTGGAAGCCTACGACTAAAGCATATACTACAATGCTATAGTTAAGGTATCTTAGATAAAGTATTATCTAAGATATGGTAGTCATGACATGTCCATGACTTACCTTTTGTCACCAACTAAAGATGGCAACTGTACTTAACATAAAAAGGTAAACAGTAGATTAAAGTATGGTCAACTACATGGCTTTTGAGAAAACGCCATGCAGTATCTCAGAGATTTGCAGCGGACTGTCAGACAGACCATACTTATGTCTACTGGATAATAGAAGTGTCTTCCGAAGGTTAACTGGCTTCGGAAGAACAAGTTCTTCCGAAGCCACTTATACTTCGGAAGATGCTTCTATGCTTCCGAGGCTTTGAGGACTTCTTTATACTTCGGAAGTTGACTTCAGAACTTTGTCTTCAAGTCTTGAACCTTCGGAAGTAGCTTCTTTACCTTCGGAAGTTGGAGTTCTCCTTCGGAAGTGTATTTTACACTTAAACTTTGGAAGACCTCTTTCTTCCTTCGGAAGTCCCACACTTGGCTTCGGAAGTCCTTTGTATGTAGTACTCAAAATCTTCTAAGTGATATGGTTTTGGTTGCAACAGCCTCTTATGATCCAACAAATAGGATGATGTAGGCGGAAGCAAAAGATAATCGGTTGAACCTGTTGATTCACCAAAAATACCAGTAACAACTCTTTTAACCATCGTTGATTCTCGAAAAATGCTGATAATCGGGGTTTTCACATACTAACACATACTGTGATAGAGAGAAAAATACTTTTTATAAACTTCAAAACTAAACTTCTCTCATTGTTTATATGCATATAAAAGCCAACCAAAAGTTAAATGTGACACAAAACATAAAGGGGCCAACAACTGGGCCAAAAATATAGTTCAACAATAACTAGAAACAAGAAAAAAAGTACAATAACTAATAAAAGAATATTAAAATATGATTCAATCTCTCATGCACGTTGAGATTTACATGCATGCACGTGAAGATATTTGAATTCAATAAAGCCTATCGACTAGTCAGTTTTGAGTCCTAGTCTATACGGTTGGTAGTAGAAGTCCTAGTCTTTCGTATTTTCTAAAATAGTCATTGTTCTTTTCTCTATTTAAAGCCCTGTACTTCCATTGATAATGCATGCAAGTAAAAAGTATCATTTGAATTCTTTCGAAAGCTTCTTGTACTACTCTTGTAACATTTTTGATATCCAACAAGTTTGGTATCAGAGCATAGTCTCTGATCTCTTGTTCATTCTCATGGCTGAAAGTTCAACTACTGTCTCGGGAGCCGCCCTTCTTATTACAGTGTTCTCAAGCGCAACAAGTGTATTATACACCATATCCTTCAAAAGAAAAAGGATTAAAAGACTGGTGGGCTGTTTGTAAAACAACACCAAGGGGGGTTTATGAACTAGCTGAAGATGCTAATGAAGTATGTGATGAAGAAAATGAAGATTATGAGCATGTCTTTCAAGATAATGAAAGGTTAGTATGTACATCAAGTGCACTTGATGATGATTTGTTGCCCGTTACTCATGTACAAGAAAAGATAATCGAAGAAGTCAACGATATAAATGATGATGATGCTGAAGATGATGATGGTGTAGAAGTTGAGTTTGAAGACACTGATTTAGATGATGATGATGTAGAAGAATTTGAAGATTCGGATTCAAATTAGTTGGTTAGTTGTTAGAAATATTTATAAGCTAAAATATAATGATTAATGCTTTTTATTAGTTTTATATAATGGTTTTTGTTTATATAATGTTTTTTTACTAATTTCTATATATTAGAGTTGTTATGAATATTAATAACTTTATTTTTGTTGTAGAAATTATGGCACGTGGTTCAACAGGAAGTGGCAGAGGTCGAGGTAGTGCTCAAGTTGGCGCTAGAGATACTGGTCAATGTGGTATAGGAAACAGTGGAATAACTATGGATGCATATGAGTCTCTCCATGAGCGTAGCAATGACGATGAGGAGCCGGTCACTCCTACTAGGAGACGGGGACCGGTTGTCCCAGACCCAGTACCCGCACGAGAAAATCGTGTTCAAATTTGGGTTGAACATGGAGAGTAAGTATTTATTTGTTGATTTTATTTTTACATGTAAATAAAATAATTAATCTTGATAGTGCTTTAGTTTTTTTCATCTTGTAGATTTAATATCCATGATAAGGTTTCTCGCACCATTGGATCCATATTGCAGTCTGTCACACCCCAACCTTGACGGCGGAAACGTCGAGATGTGAGGGTTACGATTGTTCACAGCCACATAACGCTATTTATTATTTCCAAATATATTATTCATAAGTTTCATTAATAACATTACAAACAAATGTTTCAACAAAGAATACATCATATACAAATGCTACAAATAACATGATCATCCATTTTATCACTAGGTCCAATCCTAGATGCAATAAGCTTCAAAGAGTAGAACATAAACTTGAGGTATTCCTGAAACATGTTAAAAATAAAAGGTCAACATAAAAATGTTGGTGAGCATTCCATAGTTTTTAATACATAGATTATATAAAAGATGGCAATTCAAGTCATAAGTTAGTGAATAAAGTGATTAGGGATGTTATGAACAATGCAACAATCAAACCTCGACAAAGTTTTACAAGTCTCAAACGTTTAAAAGTATATACGATCAGCTAAGTGTACTTGCATCAACCAAAGCAGGCTTGTCTTACCCATAGATCTATGACTTCGCTGGGCTAGCAATAGTTAATGATTGTACATATAACGCCATAACATGGTAACCACAAAAGTTCAACTAACCACAACTTTACAAGATGAATTGCCATATGTTTACAAGTCTCAAATAAGTTTACAAGTGCAATAGTATAAGTTAACATGTTTCACCCCAAAGTGTGAAAATAAGAAAAAGGGGTATGGAAATACTCACTTGAAATAAATAAGATGATGATAAGAAGGTAAACGAGGCTCCAACGATTTCTCTTACAAGATGCCTAAACGTATATGTGCCAAGATTAAGTTCGGTAATAAGATTATCAATTGGACATGAACTAGGGTTCAATTGGAATTTGGAGGTTTAATTAATTAAGTAGAATAATGCATCGTGTACGTTTTGGTTTATAGAGATGGTATAAATCAATTAAGACTAAGAATGATAGTGTAAGATTCAATAATTTAGTTTATTGAATTAATAAAGATTAAATAACATTCGCGAAAAGATATAATTAATTTAGAAATTAATTATTTAAGATTTGATAAAGATGATTTATTAAATACTTATTTATATAATTTGCAAAATAATATAAAATTATTTAAAGTTGCTTTAATCGTTTTAAATAATATTTCCAAGGCCTTAAAACAAGGATAATCAATAATAGAAACTTATATTATTTTATAAGTTTAAAAAAATTTAAATAAAAGTTTAAGAAATAAATTGATTATTTATATATAACGTGGTTAAATGAAAATAAGAATAACTAATTATTTAAATGATTCTTTAAATAACTATATAAATTAATATTCATTTAACATATTGATTTATAATGTTTTGAATAATCGTCATTTAGAATAACATGATTTAAACAATGAATATTTAAAGTAAACGTTTGGACCAATTATTGAAAATATATATTTTATTACAATGAAAGAAACTTAAGTAATCCTTTTATAATGGTTTGGGAAATTAAAAGAAAGTAAATCCTCAATTGATTTATAAAATGTAAATAAACTCATACTTAAGGACAATATAATAACTTAGTGATTTCAACTATTTTAAGTTTGTCTCTTTTTTTAAACAAAAAAAAACTAATTTTACACTTGTTATTAACATGAAAAATTGTTAAGGTGCTTAAAGAATAATTTATAGAAATTAATTAGATAGCTTTTAATATAATCAAAGTTTATAAATCTGATTTTTTTATAATTTTTAAAAAAAATTTTATATAATCTAAAACACTTGAAAATCAATAAATAAAAATGGGCTGAGGGTCCCCGGGTTCGAACCCGGGACCTCGAGTCCACTCCACACACACCTTACCGGTAAACCAATGGCCTTAGCCGTGGTTTCTATCGTGTTTTAATGGATAAAAACAACACTTTAAACAAACCCCCAATTCTCCAAGAACCCTAGTTTCAATTCGCATCAAATTGACCACGAATTCGAAGCTGTTGATGGAATTACAATTAGGGCTTTGATTCTCCAAGTAAAACCGAGCATAGATATGCTCTTAATTACCTAGATTGGTTTCGTTTGGTTAGAAAACAAGAACATGAACACGTGCGATCGTGGAGACATCAAACAGAACTGATTCTTGATGGTTTGATTCGATTGACCACTTGGAAAGCTTCATTTGATGGTAAAAAGCAAAAGCCCTCAGACTATTTTGGTTTAAGATGCCCAGAAGAGGCGTTCGAGTTATGAATTGGTTTCGGGTGTTTCGTGTATAATATGATTAAAATTCTACGATGTTAACAACAATGGGTGATATGGCTGAATTCGTAATCATCCTCTGAGCGTTTTTGTTCAATTAATTTGAGTAATGGTGTTACGTTTGAGATGAAAACAATTTCGGTTTCGAATGTATTGTTTCGGTTTCGATTGTAACCTTAAACGAGCTCATTATACGAATTAAATTGGGTATTAACTCCGAATAGTACAACCGAAGGTGTTAGAGTGATTAATTTGCATTGAAATCGATTGTTTTCGACGTTAGGAGGTCGCCGGAGCTTTGGTCGGAGATGATGGCAGAAAAACGGGGGTGGGGCGGCGGTTTGGGTGGTTTTAATCCAATTTACATATTTGGTCCCTGATATTCAGGTTGTTTATTATTTCTTGTAGAAACTTTTAATTTAAGTTTTGGAAATTACCAAATACACCCTAGACTTATACAAACTAGTTTGAATATTAAATCACATTAATTAGTTATTAATCTTTAAAACCTTTATAATCTTGAAACCTTATACTTGATTATTTATTTTTACATAATAATTTAAATTCATAATTACTTATAAAATTGTATAAGTTACTTTGGATTCATTTTATAATTTAATAAATTTTAATAACACTTTCCATTTATTATTTATTATAAAATGATTAATAAGTCTTTATGAAAAGAATGATTTATAAATTAATAAATTGATTGCATATTTAATATATTTGATCCATTAAAGTTATTACATAGTTTAACAATAAATAAAAATAACTCAAAATAAGTTCGGGTTCGGGTTAATAACTTGAAAAAAAATGACGGATGTTACAGTCTCCCCTACTTTAAGAAATTTCGTCCCGAAATTTAATCACAAGAAGACTAATTTCAAGGATGTGAGGAGACTTGGATTTCATGACACATTCGCAAGTGACACTTGGAATGTTTAAATTCAAATGAGTTTAATTATGATGGGATGATATGCTTGAGTTTGTTAAGTTCTTTATTTATAATTTCATGTGCTCCTTGCCAAAGGTTACAAGATTATTAATCTAAAATGTTTAATTGATAAATGTTTGCATCTTAAATGGTTCAAGAGATTCGGGAAGGTTTTGTCACGCGAAGAACACTAAGTATTGGTGTGACACGAGACTCGGAGATAAGTTTAAGATGTTTTTAGATGGAATATAAAAGCTTCTCAAGTAATAACTTTAACATAGATCTTAGATGATTGATTCTTGTCTACTTATGCCATTAAGGTTTCAAGCTTAACTAGTGTAACGTTGATATAAGGATTGTGTTCGTTAAGGTTAGAGATTTAATTCAGAATGAGGACATCATTGTAATAAGTTTTCAGGATAAGTGTGGTTTTGAGGGAAAACGTTCAGAAAGATTATTTTAGAAGTGTTATCATCGTGCAATTAGGTTTTGATGATAACTCAGAATGAAGGTCGATAAAAAGTTTCTATAAAGCAGTTCAAACGTCAAATTGAAACATAAAAGCGTGAGAGAAGAAATCGATTTAAAATTTAAATGTTCCAGGCTTGGAACTAGGGTTACCCTAAAGTAACGACGACCCCTTTTGAGTTCAAGATTCACGCTTTAGCTTGACTGGCTGGAATGCTATCGTTGATAACGGTGTTCACCCTTCAAGTTATTACATGTTTCTTGTCAATTGAAGTCTTAAAACCTTGGTAAGTTTGAGATCAAAGAATGGGAATACTCACCAAGATGCGGTTATCACTCCTAGCTTGATGGTGTATTTCCCAAAGTATGTCTCCTAACTTACCAAATCAAAAAGTTCGATTCTAACTCATTGTTGAGGATCCACAGAAATAAGACGAGGTAACTCACCATTAAGGTAAGGGAAATCACTCCTATCTTAACGGTGAAGTTTTACAAAAACAAAATATAACAAGATGAACTTCTTCATCAAAATCCAGAATTCACTCCTACTTTGATGAAGTCGTCTCACTTGAACAAATACAATTCATAAAGATGATATTATCATCAAGGTATGGAATTCACGCCTATCTTGATGATTGAATTTCATAATAGCAAGAAAACAATCGAAGATTGACATTTGTCACCAAAGTACGGGTTTCAATCCTATTTTGGTGAGATCATGTCATTTGTGAAATGCCATTCCAAAGAAAATAATTGAAGTCAATCCTCGGGATAAGGAAATCACCCCGATCCAGAGGATGAAATTTTATAAATCATAATTGGAAACATTTATCGAAACGAATAGAGAATCATCAAAGTAAGAAATCATCCCTGTTTTGATGAGTTAGAATCATTTAGGAGATACGGGTGTTCTTAGTCATAGGTTGACTTGCAAACACTTGCATCTCTCACGGTGCAGACGGTACGGAGTTTGACTTAACGACGAAAGGAAAATAATATCAATTGGAAATTCGGAAAATTTCAAGTTACATCATTGTAACAAAAGGAAAAATCATGCTTACAAGCTTAAGATCAAAGTTCGAGATAACAGAATTTGTTGTGGTGTTCAAATCTTGGATGGTTTCAATCGGGAAGACGAAATCAAGGGCAGGAAATTATTCAACACCACAATGAGATGTGAACATTCGATTCACAATCGAAAGGAATACATGGACTTCTCAAGATATGAGGTCAACCATAGCCTTATTGAAGACACGTGTACTTATAAGTGATCACTCATCTCAAGGGTTTCGAGTCAAGTGAATGGATTCAATGATCGAGTCAAATCACCATTTACACCTTGCCTAGACAAAGTATCTCGAGATGTAGGAATTCCACCTATAGCATTGCATGTTCTTAATTATGGGACACATCCTTAATAAGACTTGAGAACCATAAGTAACGGTTTAAAGTTTTTGATGACCATTCGGTTTAGATTCCCAATATCTTTGGGTATATTAAGATCCATGTTCACAATGGTCAAGGTTTAGAAATAGTTACATGAAACGCTCAACGTGTAACGGTGTTTAAACGTAAGAGTTGAAATGTAGGATAGGTTCAATATTAACAGGAACATTATGTATGATAAGAATGAAGAGAAACCAGTTCAAGGAATCAAAGATTTTTAAGATACAAAGGGGATGGTTCCATTTGGTAACGCATTACCATTTGGAATCGTTGACACGTCAAGGTAAATTGACCCATTTACCATAGAGACTTGTGTATGTTGACCATAGTTTATCACTCATCCCAGAAATCCCCAGGTAAGCATAACTGGTCTCACAATGAGATTTATACGATATGCTTGCCTTAGCCCGAAGGCCTTTTGCCAGGAAATCCAGAATACAGGTGTCTATGTGTCACACAAAATTCTTTGGTTTATGTAATCAAAACCTTGATGAGATTTTCATAGATTAGACATAGAGTCTAAGGAATTGAACCCACGATGATAAGTGTAGATTCCACATGTTGCCGAGAATAGGTTTAAGAAGTTCATTTATCGGGGAGAATCAAAGAGTTAAAGTTAAGTTTAGGGAGACAAGTAACTAAGTTTAAGCGTACATAAGGCAATCCTATGCTAAGACATCAAGTTGCACAAAAGGCATAGCATTATGTAGCATGCAGACAACATGTAAGCACAAAGGTACAAGGATCTTTCTATGAGGTTCATGCAACTATAGTCTAGGTCACCATTTCTAATAACCTAAATCCCTATAGTTATGGGCTCTGATACCAATCTGTCACACCCCAACCTTGACGGCGGAAACGTCGAGATGTGAGGGTTACGATTGTTCACAGCCACATAACGCTATTTATTAGTTCCAAATATATTATTCATAAGTTTCATTAATAAATTACAAACAAATGTTTCAACAAAGAATACATCATATACAAATGCTACAAATAACATGATCATCCATTTTATCACTAGGTCCAATCCTAGATGCAATAAGCTTCAAAGAGTAGAACATAAACTTGAGGTATTCCTGAAACATGTTAAAAATAAAAGGTCAACATAAAAATGTTGATGAGCATTCCATAGTTTTTAATACATAGATTATATAAAAGATGGCAATTCAAGTCATAAGTTAGTGAATAAAGTGATTAGGGATGTTATGAACAATGCAACAATCAAACCTCGACAAAGTTTTACAAGTCTCAAACGTTTAAAAGTATATACGATCAGCTAAGTGTACTTGGATCAACCAAAGCAGGCTTGTCTTACCTATAGATCTATGACTTCGCTGGACTAGAAATAGTTAATGATTGTACATATAACGTCATAACATGGTAACCACAAAAGTTCAACTAACCACAACTTTACAAGATGAATTGCCATAGGTTTACAAGTCTCACATAAGTTTACAAGTGCAATAGTATAAGTTAACATGTTTCACCCCAAAGTGTGAAAATAAGAAAAAGGGGTATGGAAATACTCACTTGAAATAAATAAGATGATGATAAGAAGGTAAACGAGGCTCCAACGATTTCTCTTACAAGATGCCTAAACGTATATGTGCCAAGATTAAGTTCGATAATAAGATTATCAATTGGACATGAACTAGGGTTCAATTGGAATTTGGAGGTTTAATTAATTAAGTAGAATAATGCATCGTGTACGTTTTGGTTTATAGAGATGGTATAAATCAATTAAGACTAAGAATGATAGTGTAAGATTCAATAATTTAGTTTATTGAATTAATAAAGATTAAATAACATTCGCGAAAAGATATAATTAATTTAGAAATTAATTATTTAAGATTTGATAAATATGATTTATTAAATACTTATTTATATAATTTGCAAAATAATATAAAATTATTTAAAGTTGCTTTAATCGTTTTAAATAATATTTCCAAGGCCTTAAAACAAGGATAATCAATAATAGAAACTTATATTATTTTATAAGTTTAAAAAAATTTAAATAAAAGTTTAAGAAATAAATTGATTATTTATATATAACGTGGTTAATGAAAATAAGAATAACTAATTATTTAAATGATTCTTTAAATAACTATATAAATTAATATTCATTTAACATATTGATTTATAATGTTTTGAATAATCGTCATTTAGAATAACGTGATTTAAATAATGAATATTTAAAGTAAACGTTTGGACCAATTATTGAAAATATATATTTTATTACAATGAAAGAAACTTAAGTAATCCTTTTATAATGGTTTGGGAAATTAAAAGAAAGTAAATCCTCAATTGATTTATAAAATGTAAATAAACTCATAATTAATCTATACTTAAGGACAATATAATAACTTAGTGATTTCAACTATTTTAAGTTTGTCTCTTTTTTATAAAAAAAACTAATTTTACACTTGTTATTAACATGAAAAATTGTTAAGGTGCTTAAAGAATAATTTATAGAAATTAATTAGATAGCTTTTAATATAATCAAAGTTTATAAATCTGATTTTTTATTATTTTTTAAAAAAAAATTTATATAATCTAAAACACTTGAAAATCAATAAATAAAAATGGGCCGAGGGTCCCCGGGTTCGAACCCGGGACCTCGAGTCCACTCCACACACACCTTACCGGTAAACCAATGGCCTTAGCCGTGGTTTCTATCGTGTTTTAATGGATAAAAACAACACTTTAAACAAACCCCCAATTCTCTAAGAACCCTAGTTTCAATTCGCATCAAATTGACCACGAATTCGAAGCTGTTGATGGAATTACAATTAGGGCTTTGATTCTCCAAGTAAAACCGAGCATAGAGATGCTTTTAATTACCTAGATTGGTTTCGTTTGGTTAGAAAACAAGAACATGAACACGTGCGATCGTGGAGACATCAAACAGAACTGATTCTTGATGGTTTGATTCGATTGACCACTTGGAAAGCTTCGTTTGATGGTAAAAAGCAAAAGCCCTCAGACAATTTTGATTTAAGATGCCCAGAAGAGGCGTTCGAGTTATGAATTGGTTTCGGGTGTTTCGTGTATAATATGATTGAAATTCTACGATGTTAACAACAATGGGTGATATGGCTGAATTCGTAATCATCCTCTGAGCGTTTTTGTTCAATTAATTTGAGTAATGGTGTTACGTTTGAGATGAAAACAATTTCGGTTTCGAATGTATTGTTTCGGTTTCGATTGTAACCTTAAACGAGCTCATTATATGAATTAAATTGGGTATTAACTCCTAATAGTACAACCGAAGGTGTTAGAGTGAATAATTTGCATTGAAATCGATAGTTTTCGACGTTAGGAGGTCGCCGGAGCTTTGGCCGGAGATGATGGCTGGAAAAACGGGGGTGGGGCGGCGGTTTGGGTGGTTTTAATCCAATTTACATATTTGGTCCCTGATGTTCAGGTTGTTTATTATTTCTTGTAGAAACTTTTAATTTAAGTTTTGGAAATTACCAAATACACCCTAGACTTATACAAACTAGTTTGAATATTAAATCACATTAATTAGTTATTAATCTTTAAAACTTTTATAATCTTGAAACCTTATACTTGATTATTTATTTTTACATAATAATTTAAATTCATAATTACTTATAAAATTGTATAAGTTACTTTGGATTCATTTTATAATTTAATAAATTTTAATAACCCTTTCCATTTATTATTTATTATAAAATGATTAATAAGTCTTTATGAAAAGAATGATTTATAAATTAATAAATTGATTGCATATTTAATATATTTGATCCATTAAAGTTATTACATAGTTTAACAATAAATAAAAATAACTCAAAATAAGTTCGGGTTCGGGTTAATAACTTGAAAAAAAATGACGGATGTTACACAGTCTATGTGGTCGGGTCCTTGGCTAGGATGGAAAGATGTTCCTTCCTATCATCGAGAATGTTTGTTTGAGCGTTTTGAGGTGTTTACTTATATTTATATATAAGAATACTGATAACTTGAAAAAGAATACATACATAATTAATAAATGTTTTTTGGATGTTTTATACTATTTGGTTTGGATTAAGTGTGATGTTTTTGGATGTTTAATGTATTGTAATTGGATGTTTTATGTTATTTGGTTTTGGTTAACCTTTAATTAAAATTGTATATATTATAAAAGTTTTGGCATATATTATTTACAGAAAAAACTTCAATAACATTATAAAAAGAAAATCTTTCGAAAAATTTAGATGAAATTCGTAGCTAAATCCGTAGCAATAATTTTATAAATGCGTAACAAAAAATTGCAAATCTATAGCAAGATTGGTAGCAAAATATAACAATACTCATAGTAAAATTCATAGGAAATTCCATAGCTAAAATCTAGCAAATCTATAGCTAAATTTCATAGCAAATATTTGTAGTAAAATCTTAAATAAATAACTCATAGCAAAACCATGGCTAAAATCCTTAGCAAAACCGTAACAAACTTTTCCATAGCAAAAATATTATAGCTAAAATAAAACAAAACTCCGTAGCAAATATTCGTAGCCAAATGCGTAGCTAAATTAGCGACGCCAGTTTGTGTAGCTAAACCCGTAGCAAATATTAGTCCATAGCAAAATTCCGTAGCAAGACAAATTAGCGACGAAAGTATCATCTACAAACTAAATCCGTAGCAAATTCGTAGCAAACACTCGTTTTGCTATGTATTCGCTACAAATTTGACCGTAGCAAATACCTTTTTCTGTAGTAGTGCGGCTTTGATTAGTGGATTGTTGCATAATCAAGCAATCAGCAATCGGTCGTAAACACGATAAACATCGGTGATCAAGAAGCTAGTTTATGAAACAAATAGTTGCCAATGCGGAGGATCATCTATGTATCTCATCACGAATAGCCATGGAATCGGCCAAGAAGAGAGGAATCGATACCACCAAATCAACAACGATTGTTGAAGAGAAGATGGCGATGACTATTTGATGTGGGCCAAAGTGTGGATGAGCAAGCTTTAGTCTTTTTGGAGGCCCAAGATCGATTATCAAAAGGGGCTTCACTGAAATGACCATAACTTGGGCTAGAAGTCTCCGTTTTGGGCCTGCGACCAGTCAAAACCTAGAAATCTTCTTCGTCACTAGTTCAGTTTTTTTATTATTTATATATATTTATTATTTTCAAATGGTGTTTTAGAACTGTCCATGTAAAGTATTTTTTAGTAAATAAGCATGGTTGACTAAATTACTTATTTTACTCCATGTTTGAACAAATGAAGAATAATTCAAACAAATCTTCTTCATCACTAGTTCAGTTTTTTTCTTGCAAAACAAAACATCGATCTTCTTCCTCATTCTTCCTAATGTAGTGATTTAATCGATTCAACAAATGCAATTTTTAGAAATCTTTAGTCTGTTTTAGCATTCTATATTCAAAAAAATGATGGAGGGTTAGAGGTTAACGAAAGAATGAAGATGAAACCAACAAAATCGATGACATCAAGTCCTTAATTAGGTTTTAATAAAATCGATTGATGGACGGGTTCACGAGGACATCTTCGCTGTTCAAGAAACTAACAAAATCGATTGATTATCTTACTAGCATGGATGCTAACAGAAGGAAGAAGATGAATACATGTTTATGCAACTTAGGCGGGTTTTCCCTAGAATTGGTGGTTGGTGGGCTTGAGCTACCCAGCGTTGTGTGTGCTCACAGGCGTATAGGATGCCTTTACTCTATTGGGTTACCCTGGGTGGTCAGGCTTTAATTAGTTGGCTATTCTAAAATTAAAAAAAAACTCAGTGATAATACCTTTTCTTTTATTCTTGTTCTTTCTTTTTATTTCCGTTGTAGGGGTGGTTTAAAGATGAATGAAATGAACAGTGTTTTCTTGCTGTTTATGCAGCCTGTACAACTCGCTTATGCATATTGCTTTTTTGCATAGTGTTTTGTTTCTCTTTATGCAACAAGTAGAACTATCTGATGGGTGTTGCTTTTTGCCCTTTAAAAGGGTTTGGGTGTGTCGGTTTATTCATTTGAGAGGGATTGTAAAGGAGGTGGTTGGTTGGTGGCTGGAGGAGTCCGATCGATGTCTTTTCTCAGGCTAATCCTCCACCTGGGTTCCCACCATGTGCAACTCCATGCCTATTGTGTACAAGTCCTCTATGCATGTTGGTTTCTACTCTTTTGAATGTTCGTGGTAGGTGGGGTTTTCAAGAAACCCTTTTCAAGGTACGACGACCGTTCTTGCCGGAAGGTACCCTCATCCAGTGGCCTTCCTTGGCAGCAGGGCCGATTTTCCATGTACTATATCGCATATTAGAGAAGCTTTCTGAGAAACATAGAGAGGGCAGAGAGCATTGTTACAAGAAAATCCTAAATCCGGTGGTTTTCCATAGCGACAGAGGCATAGAGAGAGAAAGAGATAAGAACCGGCAATCTCCGTCCGTCTTCCCAGGCTTCGATTTGAGATCTATGTTGGCCCTATCTATTTCTCTTCGATGATATATGTTTTTCTGTCTTCCTCTATTTTGTTTTATTTATGTTATCTTTTAACTTATAAGGTTTGGGGTGTTAGTGGTTGTTGGTATGGTGTCTCACCCGATGATGATGGGCCTAGGCTCATATGAGGGCTGACCCTATCTGTTATATGGGGCGATGGTGTTTTCAATGCTAATGAGTACCAACCCTAATATGTTTGGGGATTGAAGGCTATGATGATGATCATGGCATCCTCTGAGCCAAGATTCCTGTTGGGAGCTGGTTGTGTGAGTCCCGTGTTGGTATAAACCTTAGATCTGTTACCTGTTGTAAGGTCCCGTTCCCGGGACGCTTACAGTTGGTCATTCATCGCACATAAAACATATAATTACATTTGCCTTAAGAAAACATTGCAGCGGAAACATTCAAAAGGACATCTCGTTTCATTATAAACACTTTTGCCAAATAATACACCATTATCCGATTACAAAATACATGTTTGCATTACATCATAAAAGCTTTATAAATGGATACCATCCCAAAAGAGCTGAGTAGCCACCTCGTGCCATCCTCAACAACCATTACCTGCCAACTGAAAAACATATAAAAGTCAGCGTTGCTGAGTGAGTTCTAGTTTTATAAAATAAACATACTTTACTTTCATTAAAACCATTCCTTTTCTCATGCGTTCATTCAACATACGTATACACAGATAATGTCATTATTATCTTTCATCTCATTCGTTATCTTTCGTTCCTTCATACATTCATTCTTCCGAGTCTGTTGCGACAACAGAGTCGCTCACCTCAATAGCAATCTCAATGATTGCACGCTATCCGATTCTGTTGCAACCCTAGGGTTGCTCACCTCATTGCCCATATTAATGATAGCAAACTATCCGAGTCTTTTGCAACAACAAGGTTGCTCACCTCAAGGCAACATCACGATAGCACGTCACTAGAGTCTTTTGCAACTACAAGGTTCTCACCCCATAGGCAATCTCAATGATTGCACTTCATCCGAGTCTTTTGCAACACATAGTCGCTCACCCCATATATATATGCTTGCAAGCCTTTCTTTCGTTCATTCATCATTCATTAATGCATGCATTCTTATTTCATGTTCCTCTTTCATTATCTTTCGCTTTACATTACATAATACTTCATTCATTCATTAACATGACATGTAAAGCCACAAGAAAGATAAGCATACATCACAACAAGGAACATATCATACACATTCATCATCATACAGGGCAACATCATACATACATAACATGCATAAACATGCAACATCATCATCATCATGCCCTACATGCTCTCTAAGGCCATAACAGTCATCTTACATGCTCTTACGAGAAACTTTACGTCAAAACTTAATCTGCACCTTCCCCCGAAGGCCAGAAGTCAATCTACACATTCCTTCGAGTGCAACAGCCCTATTCGGGCGTATGGACACCCTTCAGTCGCATGGCCTCCATGCGACTGAACATCATGCGACTGGACTCCCAGTCGTGCGACTGAAGCCTTAGTCGTGCGTTTGAACCCTCAATCGTGCGAATGAATCCCAATCGTGCGAATGACCCTCAATCGCCTCTCATTCGGCCGTATGGCCTCCATTCGGTCACCTAGCCCTAGCTGATGCAGAATGGAGTTCATCCCGAAACCAATCTGCCATTTTCGGCCTCCAAGCTCATCCAAACCCATTCTAAGCCTAAATTAACCCTCCTGGACCTTAGGAATGCATACCATAACACCATACAAGCACACACAAGCCCGGAAACATACTTGAAACGCATCATACACATCACACCCAAATGGGTCAAACACACACACATACAAAAACGGGTTTTCTATGCTTTCCAGCCCCAAAATCGGTTGAAAACAAGTAAAAGTGGGGTCCTAGAACTCACACAAACGAGCACAACGTCAAGGGCTTCGATTTGGCTTGCTACACAACAAATTGGCCACCCGAATCACCCGAAACACTTATTTTTTCTCTTTTTCTTCTCCTTTCTCTCTTCTCCTCTCTATGTTGGCTGAAATGTGGGGGTAATGGGGAGAGTTGGCTGCACTCTCCCCACTAATATCACCTCATTTCTCGACTTTTCTTCGTTGGCGAGTTTGGTCCCTCGAATTTGAACTTTATTTCCTTTTCTTTCTTCGCCGGCTTCAAAATAATAAATATCCGGGTGTTACACCTGTTCTCGATATGGTTGGATGTAGCTCTTGGTTTGTCGATGATGATGAATTTAAAAGATCATCTCAAACATTGTTGTGACGGTTCAACGAATTTGTTAAAAAATGAACGAAATGGATGGTGTTATGTTGCTCCTTTGGCGGATTGCAGCCATTGACAATGACTGGATCCAAGCCAAAGCATTATTAATTAACATTTATGTTAAAAAATGAACGAAATGGATAGTGTTATGTTGCTTCTTATGCTGCTTTTACATGTCAATTATGCATGTTGCTTTTTTCTCTTTAGTTAAAATTCTATTTATATGGCATACGAAATTGAGCAATGAAATGAATGACTGAATTTAGGTCTTCTTCAAAAAATCACACAATTTTTTGCGTGCTAGCAAGTTTGAAATCGAATTGTTCTTGGTTTGTGGTTTGTGGCTGCATCAACATTGGACGGTTATGATGATTCAGGTAAGAAAAGATCGTTGTTTAGGTGTGGCAACCACGTATCATGTGTTTGCAGCCATAAAGAGTCAACGAATCTAAGCCAATGGTTTTTCTATCATGAGTTGAAGATATGATTATTAAAGTTGTGTTTGTGGTTTTAAGTTATGTTAGCTAGGGGAGGGATCCTAAGAAAACCAACAAGTTTTAAGAAAACCTAAAAAACCAATTTAAATCAATCAAAATTTTTCATTATTTATATATATTTATTATTTTCAAATGGTGTTTTAGAACTGTTTATGTAAAGTATTTTTTAGTAAATAAGCATGGTTAACTAAATTACTTATTTTACTCCATGTTTGAACAAATGAAGAATATTTCAAACAAATCTTCTTCGTCACCAGTTCAGTTTTTTTCTTGCAAAACAAAGCATCGATCTTCTTCCTCATTCTTCCTAATGTAGTGATTTAATCGATTCAACAAATGCAATTTTTGGAAATCTTTAGTCTGTTTTAGCATTTTCTATATTCAAGAAAGTAATGGAGGGTTAGAGGTTAACGAAAGAATGAAGATGAAACCAACAAAATCGATGACATCAAGTCCTTAATTAGGTTTTAATGAAATCGATTGATGGACGGGTTCACGAGGACATCTTCGTTGTTCAAGAAACTAACAAAATCGATTGATTATCTTACTAGCATGGATGCTAACAGAAGGAAGAAGATGAATACATGTTTATGCAACTTAGGTTACATATACGTAACTTCAGATTAGGGCAACTCAACAACCGAAAGAATGTAGTGGCACGTTACATATATGTAACTTTGTTATATTACGATTTGGTTGTTTGTTCATCTTCATCTTCGTTGAGTTACATATACATATGCAAGTTTACATGGTTGCAGATCTATTCAGTGTAATTTCTTTAGATATATTCATTTATGGCTTCTTCTTTCTTATAGTGTATCACTTACATATATGTAAACAACTTTACTTACACGTAAATCTACAGGTAAAATGTTTACGTATATGTAAACAAGCATATATGTAAGTCTGCCTACATATACATAATCAGATATGTTAACATGTTTAAAAGTACATATACGTAAACATGTGTATGTCTTGTTTTTATATACGTATATGTAAGCATGAATGTAATTACTGAAAAGTTTGAGAAAATTTACAGATGTTCCTCCATATTCAAATGTTGGGTTTGTTTTTATTAATAAATGTATTTGATTTAGAAAAAACTAATATTGTACTTGATTCTGAAGAGAGAGAGAGAGAGAGAGAGAGAGAGAGAGAGAGAGAGAGAGAGAGAGAGAGAGAGAGAGAGAGAGAGAGAGAGAGAGAATTAAGGGATTTTGTTTGATTCTAAATATAAAAATTACAATGTACCCAATATACTTTTAAATCATTTAATTAAATCAATAATCCAATTAATTTTTACAAATTTGCCATGATGGATATCAACCATTGATCAATCTTAATCAATGGTTTAAAAATAGTTTTTTTGGTTTTCTTATAATTGAAGGTTTTCTTAGGAACCCTCCCCATGTTAGCAATTGTGCTTTGTTTGGGGTTTTGAAGTCTAGCGCAGTGCGCGAGCTTGACTACTGCTAGTTTATTTTAAAATGTGTCATACATTAATATAAATGTTTATTACTACAATTTTAAACCATATTTTTAAACATGTTAGTTTGTAATTTGCAAAGATGATTCTAACAATTTTGTCTCAAAGCAGTTTTATGTTTTAATAGATCATTATTGTTCTCTGTTTTGTTTCAAACAACATTTGTTCTTTCTTCAAAATAAATTCTAATATAAAATATTTTAGAGCTCTTTTTATTGATAAAACGTATACTATTGAAAAAAAATTCTAGTTCTGTTTTTTAATTTGTTCAACTACTGGTAAGTTTTAGAAAAAGTGATCCACTTTACATCCTCTGCTCAATCTTCCAATTGAGAGCTGCCCCACTAAACATTTCCCTTAAATGGTAGGAATCAATAATATAACATCTCGCTATTCACTAAACAAATGTAATGATCACCTTCTTTGACATACTATGTCAAGATATAGTGTCTTCACACTTCTTCACACACTCACTATATTTAGATGGTAAATCCTAACACTATATCAAGATAGTATTTAAGCACCAATAAACTAATACAATATCAAAAGAGTGTTTCACTCACTAGTAAGAACACTCATGAACCCCCTGCAAGAATGTAAGAAAGATTGTTGAATGATTTCTTCTTTTTGCTCTTACTTGATCCTTGATATCTTCTTCAAATTGATGTTTGAATATGAAAGAAGCAAGTGATATGTTTAGAATCTATGTATATGTATTTGTTAGAGCAAAAAAGTAAAGATAAAGGTTGTATTGAAATTGATGTTTGAATATGAAAGAAGCAAGTGATATGTTTAGAGTCTATGTATATGTATTTGTTAGAGCAAAAAAGTAAAGATAAAGGTTGTATGAGTCTTTATTAAATAGACCAAGACTCAAATTAAGAAGGGATGCACTTTGCCTAGACGAAAGTATATCCCACGATTAGTGCCAACGATTGTGGACTGCTAGTTAACACACAGATTGATATAAACTTTTAATGTTGTGTGAAGTCTTCTCCACTTGATTCTTCACCTACCAATGATTTTCACAATTAAAATAAAAATAAATTTGATATGGATTTAATTCAAGCACTTATTTTCAAATAGATATTTGGGGGATTACTTTAACTTTATGTTTTGTCAAATCTTTGATCCCTTTATGGTTTTTGTGTATGTAAGAAAAGATTTGTGAAAGACTTACCACTAACGGTAGGGTTCTTCCACACATTTCAATTTTAAAAACCATTTTAAAAGAGTATTGATTAATTCAAAAGCTTATTTTTAAAACTTGTGATATTTTGATGAAGTAAATTAGGTTATAAAAAACCATTAAAATTGGTTTATGTTTAAAGTCTGAATCTTTCATGATTAATATCTTGAATTATGTCTTCGTTGTGGATCATTTGAAGACTTGTAATATTTTGACACTTTTAATTGTAACACTTGATTTTAATGACTTAAGATGATCGATCAAATGGTTATGAACATGTGTGTAACATATACTCATCATTGATTAACTAGTAGCATTTTGTTATATCAAAAATTAATTGGTCATTATTAAAATTTTTAACAAGGTTAATTAATGTGTGATGATTAGGGGTGAGCAACCGGCAGGAACCGAACCGGAACCGGGAACCGGATAGCCTAAATTTAAAAACCGGAACCGAACCTTATCATAACTTAATCGGTTCGGTTCTAAACCGGGTAAACCGGTTCCGTTTTTATTATAGAACCGTTAAGGAACCGGTTTTATATAATAACCTAAAATAATAACGTGATGTGATGTGATGATCAAGTAAAAAAGAACAAATCAATATTCAAATTAAACCATAATATGGATAAACAAACCACAATAAAAGGACATTTAAAAAAAAGCAACATAGAAATTGGTATTTTGACATAATCAATAACGAAATAATCCATAGTAAGACATATCTTTTCAAATAATCTAATGCAAACCAATAATGCAAATTATCCAATACTCCAATCTAAATTAAAGTAAAATAAGTTGTTTGTTGTCTTTTAATCTTCAACGATCCCCATCGACTCGATCTTCTCGAAAACATCTAAAACAAATCACGTTTAGTAATTAAAATAAGACATGATCATGAGATTAACAAAATTAATATAATTACCTTTTGCCAACTCATCAAATTTTTCTAGATCATCATCTTCATTGATGTTATTTCTTTCTCTCCGGATCTAGTCTAGAGTGCATATTAATGCTTCAACAATGCCAGGAGATAACGAGCTTCTAGAAGTTTTGATCACGCGTCCACCCGTGCTAAAAGCAGACTCAGAAGCAACGGTAGAAATAGGAATAGCAAATATATCTAAAAATAGTAAATTAGAATGTATAAACACATTTATATAAAATAAAAACATAATAAATAAAATTACCTTTCGTCATTCTTGCGAGAATTGGATATCTACCTGAATTAATGTTCCATCATAGTAGAATATCAAAGTTGTCCTTGTTATCTTCTTCCACATCATCTGTAAGGTATTTTTCAAGTTCTGTTCTTTGAGAAATTGATTGAGCACCACCACCTCGGTATTTTTGAAACCTACCCATAAACGAATTATTACTTGAATGGCTATTTTCAGCTCTATTTTCCTCCCTAACCGGATTGCTTGAAGCACTACCATACTCAGACTCATATTTCTTATAAAGTAATTGAAACTCAATCTTCACATCCTCAACCATTTTACATATCTTTTCTTTAACTTCTTCTTCTTGCTCCTTTTTTTTATCATGATCTTCACTAAAAGACCCCATGGGCAACTTATATTTTTTTGAACAACCATAAGTTATTACATCAAGCTTAAAGCGTGGATAATTTAGGTTTCAAGGCTTTAACGTACCTTGGCCATCCTCGGTTTTATTCAAAGATAATTTAGGTTGCTTTTTATCCTTATTTGCAGGATTCTTGTCACAGTGTTCAACATGCTTGTTTAAGGACGAGTTTCCGTTTCTAATTGAGTGCGCCGCCAAAATTTCACCACAGTAGTTGCATTTTGCGCTAGTTCGTACACCATTTTCATCATAAATTGCCTTCATATGTTGCCAACATTTTCCTGTGAGCTTTCTTCTCTTTTGTTGCACATGTTGTTTCCCGGCTTTCTTATCATTCACAAATTTGTTTCCATCATTGTCGGAGGCACTTGATTCGTTTTGAGAATTCATTGTACAAAGAATAATGAAAGTTTGTTAACAATACAAGTTAATAACTCAATATATTAAGAACTATACACACATTGACACAAAAAACACAAGTTAATAAATGTTATGTGTTACTATGGTTTAATGGGTTTAAATAATAATGTTTTTTTGAAAACTATTAATGAGTGTATTCTAAACTACATATTATATTAATTTATTGAAAGTATTTTTCTATAATTTTACTTAAACACACGCACCACGTTAGTAAGTTTCAAACCTCGAATCATTGATTCACTAGATTCAATTACTTGATCAACAAAAAATAAAAATTAACATTAGAATCCATGGTTAAAACTAGATAATTGAAAAGAGTACGTACTTGACTAACATAAAACTAAACTCAAGAAGCATGAACTTATTCATGATTCATATAATACACACAGTTCTTCGAATGCTATTAGCACACAACATTAATATACATTCTAATTGAATATACCTCTAGTATCCATACAAACAAGTTGATAAAAAATTAATAGAAGCATTACCTTGAAGATTGCAATGATAATATGAAGATGCTTAGTTGTCGCAAGAAAAACTATTATTGTTTACACATGAGACTAATATATGAAGATATATTAATTACCTTTGAATCTTGGTCGGCGTTCACTTTTATTAGGGTTTACGTTTAAATATTAAATGAATATTAAATTTAAATGGGTTTAAAGAACCGGTTCCTACCGGGTATTAAATCGGTAAACGGTTTTGGAACCGGAACCGAACCGGGAACCGTATATTCATATTCTACGAACCGGGAACCGAACCTATATTTTAAAAACCGGTTCTTGACGGTTCGGTCCAACCGGTTTTGTCGGTCCCGATTCACAAGAACCGGTTCTTGCTCACCCCTAGTGATGATTCTTATCCCAACAGTAATGATTGTCAAAGAGCAATCAAAGTTGTTGGACTACAAGTACAACGATAATGATTGTCAAAGAATAATTGAAGTAATTGGACCGCAGTACAAACATGGAGGATGTTGCGACCAAAAAATTTATAGTAGCCCTTTTATCGTCGGTAGCAACTCATTGTTGGTATCAAGACTTAAATTAAAACGCTCCGTAATTAAGACTACACGGTATTGTGTCCCCGGGTGTGGTCGGGAAAACCCGGCTCTCAGTGGAAACACCACCCCCCGGACACGGTGAGGAAAAAATTAAACCCGACCCGATGATTTTCCATCAGGCTTCACCACCTTCTTTCTCTTCTTTTCTGGGTAAAGGGGGGGGTTGCAGAAAAACTTGGATGACTCTGTGTAAAATAGGATGATGTAGGCGGAAGCAAATGATAATCAGTTGAACTTGTTGATTTACAAGGAATACTACGAACAACTCTTCTAACTATGGTTGATTCTCGAAGAAATGCTGATAATCGGGGTTATCACACACTAACACATACTGTGATAGAGAGAAAATTTTTTTTCATAAACTTCAAAACTAAACTTCTCCCATTGTTTATATGCATATAAAAAGCAAACCAAAAGTTGAATGTGACACAAAACATAAACGGGTCAACAACTAGGCCAAAAATAAAGTCCAACAAAAACTAAAAATAAGACAAAAAGTAAAATAACTCATAAAATAAGCTGTTTTTTAGCTGAAATGATGACCACAGCGGTTTGTGAAAATGTGCTACTCGGTCCAACGGTCGTTTCGACTAGTCGCAGGTTCAAAACGAAAACTTTTAGCCCAAGTTATGACAATTGTAGTGAAGCTCATTTGGACTAGCGATATTGAGCTTACAAAAACAAAATAACTAACTCTTTCACACTTGGACCCGCACCATAGAGGAAAATAATAAATCTGATGTGACAACCCAAGAAACTCGATATGACTCTCACCCCTCTAAAAAAGGCATTTGATAATAACTCCATCAGTGATAAAAATATTGGGCACAAACTTAACTTTTACATGTTTTTGGTCGCAATAAGAGATAAAAACAGGAAGAAAGAATCGAGTCTAAGTAAACAGAATATTTTGTTCAATAAATATTCATCATAGACTTGTTCAATACAATCGATCCGTACATAAACTTATCGGGCAGGAGTCACAAGATGACTGGTGCTTCCCCATCGTGTGTTGTTTAGGAATACCGATACAACGTAATTGGCCCATATATTACATTTAGACTCCTACCTATTTATAACATACACTATGACCCTTGTGCAGAATAATAATGACACGGTTATATTAAAGTTCAGTTTAACTTTTAATACTTTTGTATTATCAATAAGTTTATCCCTTACAACTGTAATTTACAAAATCTTCAAGAATCATCAGATGTTTGTGTGAACCTAATTAATGAGGTCGTCCATCTTAAAATATCCATAAACGAATGTTGGCCTAATCAGCAAACTCACATGTAGTTTGATACGAAACAATCGACGTATATAAAGATTGCATTTGGAATTTACAAATAAATAAATTAACCTAGAAGTAAACACACTAATCATAAACAACTTTAATATTGAAAATATATATAATGTTTACTCAATAAGATGTATGAAGTGTGAAAAGCGTGATTAATAAAAGAAATCAGAAAGTTATGGAGTGATTATGAACCAAACATGTAACTTCATATCCCAAACTAATAACCGCATTTTACCAACTTTCTTAAGTATTCAAATAAAACACCAATCTAATTTTTTAGAAAATAAAACAAAAAGCATCAATTATGAGTTTCCGTCATGTTAATTCCTTCATCCCATCATTAACTATAACAATCAGACGACTTATTGTGGAAGTCCAGCAACCAAAACATGCCACTTTTAGTTCTTTTTGTATCAATGCTACTTACAGCTTCCCTCAATCCTGGAGCATCAGACTCCGAAGTTATCAGTTCCGCATGCATCACCACCTTATATCCCGACATATGCTACTCCACCCTAGTCTCTGCAGATATGATCACCCAAAACATCGCAACTAAAAAAGATGTAATCGAACTCACCGTCAACAAAACCAAGGAAGCCATCGAAGCCAACTTCCGCCATATAACCAACCTCACAACCACCCCCAATCTCACCAAACGTGCCAAAACAGCTCTTGATGACTGCTTAGATATAGAAGCTGAAACTCTCGAACAGCTTGACACCGTGATCCAGTACCTCAGGGACTACCCAGCCATCAGACCTCTACGCCAGTATGCGGATGACCTCAAAACCATAATGAGCACCACCATCACCAACAAGGAAACCTGCCTGGACGGCCTATCCTACGATAAGTGGCTGCACAAATTAATTGTGAAAGGGCAGGAGCATGGGGAAAAGATGTGCAGCAATGTGCTGGCTATGATCAAAGACATGACG